>CAIGRB010082087.1:0-15998 GCA_903798255.1 Fraxinus quadrangulata | reverse complement strand
TTATTGATTTTTAAAATTAATTAAAGAATATTAAAATAATGGGCCGGCTATTAACATGCTCCATGTTAACAGCTGGCCTATTAGCTTAACAGCCAACCCATTAATAACCGCCATGTTAACAACTGGCCCACTCCCGGCAAGTTAAAAGCCCCAACTTTGTTTTTCGTCGGAAATCTTTATTTCCGACGATGGAAACCTCCAATCTACCTTAAAATACTCCTAAAAACTCCATAATCACGCAACACTAACTCCATTTTATGAACAAATAAACTAAATAAATGTAACAAAAATTTGAACTAAATTTATGAAAAACTTCTTTTTAATGACAACAACTAACCTTGTTAGTCGCCGGTGATCGTGTCGCCTCTTTGCCGATTTTCAGGTGGTCGGTTTTGTGAATTTCTTGGTACGGTCGACGGTGAGAAGGTCAGTTTGGGAAGGGAGTCGCGAGTGAGAGCTTTTCTTTTGACAAAATGAGGGTATTTTTGGCTTTTTACGGGTAAGTTATATTTTCACTTTTTTTAATTTTTTTTTTCCACGTATTTCCTCAGAAAACACATAAACCAGTTCTTTTCTGGATATGGCGAAGATGATAACCAATTATAAGTTACAATCCAAAAGGCTCTTGCAGTTTTCAATTGACACTTCACTCTCGAACTGAGCAAATTTTCGTCTGTCGCTTACTCTGTTCCACAGGTAAACACTTCTTCGTTTAGGGGGGTCAGAGAAAATGGGTTGTGGTTTTTTGGTGAGATAGATTGAGTTTCTATGGATTTTATTACCAGATTTCTGGGAATTATGTAGTTTTATTCAAGAAAATGTTTTAGAGCAATGACGGGAAAGATGGATTTTTATATGTTAGATATTTATTTATTTTCTTTTTAATAGTCTATTTGCTAGTTTATTCAATATTCTTGCGATTTACTGACAAAATAACACATGAGATTTCAGTTATTGGGTACTTATTTATGTGATTTCACTGAAACTAAGTTGAAGGTTTTACAATTACAAGGCAGGCAAGGGCAGCAATTAACACCTTGAGTTTCTACTCTTTTTCACTAACATTTTCGTTCATTTTCTTTTTTCCAGGAATTAAAAAAAAAAAATCGTCATTCAGAAAATCACTTTTCTTATTGTTTAACCATACAAGTTCGAAATTTTAACTTTCTTTGATCTTGTTAGTATACCTCAAGAACTTGTTCTGGCATTCTCTATAGCCAATTGACAAATTTGTAAGGTGCTGCTGCTCAAAACTAGTTCATTATCCTTAATCTCTGTACTTGGTTCCCCTCCACCCATAATCTCGACACAATCTGCTCAGAACCAGCTAAATAATTAAGGTCATAGTGAACTGACCTGTAACATAGACTTAATCCTCCAAGTGTGACAGGCTTTGGCACCTTATTTGAAGAAAATGGCATGTAGAGTTCAATACTCTATGCAAAACAGCCTCTGGTTCTTATCATCGACTCGTTTCTATAGCAAAATACAATCCCAGAGAGTCCATTCCAGAAACCAAAAGTATTTTTGCAAGCAATTGCTATTGAGTTCTTCTTTCTCGAAAGGAGTTCGCTCTGGCAGTTGCAGTGCTACGACTAGAAATATTGATGCCGATATCAACAATTCAAATGCAGAGGCATTTGTCCTCACCACTCCACTTTATTATGTAAATGCCCCTCCTCACATGGGCAGCGCCTACACCACCATAGCCGCTGATGCCATTGCGCGTTTTCAGGTAATACTGCTGTGAATTTGTGTGCTATTGTGAGCATAATTCAAGTATAAATTGAAAATTTTAATTGCTGGCTGGTTCTTTAGTGACATGGCTGGATGCATCTGTGATGCTCGAACTCCTTAAAATGAACGAAGTACCCGTGTCGACACGACATGGGTATGGGTATGTGATATGTGTCAGATCCTCCAATTTTCAACGGAACACTTCGCCGTTTATGCTTTCTTCTTCTTTCTTTTTTTTCTTTCCAAAACTAAATTCCAAAATTCTATTTTATTCATCTTAACCCATTATTCAATACTCATTTCCTTCTTTGGGAACAATTGATTTGGTGTATTTAAAATAACATCTTGGGTTAGTAAAAAAAATTGAAATTTGAAAGATGTACCTACGTATTCGTGACCGAAATTTGGACTCCTTTTAGCTAACTTCTCGTATCCTATACTTCAGAAAATAAAATATCCGACACTTAAAATACGTACCCGTACCCTAGTCCGAGCATCATAGGAATGCATCTTACATGGGCTATTGTGTAACTTTTTTTAAAAAAAAATGGCAGAGACTTCTCAGGAAGAAGGTTATATTTATAACTGGCACAGATGAGCATGGAGAAAAGATTGCTAGCGCAGCGGCTGCCAATGATTCCAGTCCAAGCAAGCACTGTGATTCTGTTTCACAAGCTTATAAGTCACTCTGGAGAGATGTACATACCTCCACGCATTTAATTGTTGTGAAAATTTCTACTATTATGATGGCATCTTGTTTGGATTACTTATCTTTAACTCGTTCATTGTGGCAGTTAGACATTGCTTATGACAAGTTCATTCGGACGACTGACTCAAAACATGAAGCCCTAGTGAAGGAATTCTATTCTAAGGTACTTGCCAATGGTGATATCTACCGGGCTGATTACGAGGGATTATACTGCATCAATTGTGAGGAATACAAGGTATGCAACTGCCCTTTTTTTTTTCCTGTTCTTTTGTATAGCTGTCCAAGCTGCCTACAAAGATGGCTGAAAGAATAATTTTTTCTGCACATGAGTGTATGCAATAAGAGATGTTATGCAACAGCTTACTCAAGGGTCTCTTGAAAAGGTTATCATTTGATCTCATGTGATTATGAGTCTCCAATAAATGAACTTAGTTTTGAGACTACTAATTGGATAATTTACCTGTGGATAATAATTAGCCCCTGTTTGTCTGCCTTCTAAACAAAACTTTTTAATTCTCATACTCATTTTGCAACTACATATTCACACAATAAAATATTTTGCACGTATACCCTGAACTTTCCCCTATTTTTAACCACACATTCTCCAAAAAAATCACTAGTCAAAACATCATTTTTTTGGAAATAATATAATAGCCATCAAACAGGGGCTTAGTTGGTTTGTGATATCAAGTGATAAGACGTGACAAGTCAATTAAAGTCAGTATGATTGTTTGATTCTCAGTCCTTACTGTACTGTGTTTTTCCTCATTTTTTTGTCCCTTTTTCTTTTAGGTTATTAAGAGCTTGTCCCATTTTCAATTTCTCTATTACTGCTGTAAATCTGAATGGAGATTATATAGTTATTTAGATGTATAGGAGAAACCTGAGTAGGGAAAAATCTGGGAGAAGAGGTGAAAGGAACTGAGAAGACCACATAATAGATAGATATTACTTTTTGATTGATAAGCAGAATGGGCTGATATCTAAAGATAATGATTACATCTCCAGCTTTCATTATTAGTTCTGGGGCAGGCAAGGCTACTTTTATCACGTGAGCATGTTTGGGCGGAGATTATAAGGTGAGGTTATGCATGATTTCTAAACAGCATGTTTGGCTAAGCTTATAAGGTGCTTATAATCACCTTATAAGCTTAGCCAAACGCGCTTTAATGCTACCATGGGTAAATAGAAACCATGCATGACCTATGGGTTGAATTGGAGTGTGTTATACACAAGGAACACTGTTACGCTATGAGTGACCAATCGAATAAAGAATATGAGCATGTACCTCATACATGGTGATGTGTGTTTGAAACTTTGAATGCTGCTTCCTAGATGTTCACTGCATGCATATCTAGACATTTAGAATTGTACTTTTCCCCTTGTTTAGCTGCTTAAATCCTATAACCTTGTCATTATGAAACTTGTAGGATGAAAAGGAATTGTTGGAAAATAATTGTTGTCCCATGCACCTAAAGCCATGTGTTCGAAGGAAGGAAGACAATTACTTCTTTGCCCTATCAAAGTATCAAAAACGGTTGGAAGATACTTTAACAGAAAACCCAGATTTTATCCAGCCTTCTTTTCGTTTGAATGAGGTTAGATGACGAGACTTTCCATTTCAAGATGTCCTGTTCTGCACCATTCTAATGAAAGTTATATTGCTTTGTAGTAGTATCTTTTAAAATTTTGGTGAAATCTGTGATCATGTCTTTACAAGATTTTTTTGTAGCTTCTCTTTCTTTCTGCATGAACTTCCACAGGTGCAAGGTTGGGTCAAAAGTGGCCTGAGAGATTTCTCCATCTCACGAGCATCAGTAGATTGGGGCATTGCAGTTCCTAATGATGATAAACAAACTATTTACGTATGGTTTGATGCTTTGTTGGGGTAATATATCAATTCCTTTACTCCTTCTCACTCATTGTCTATGCCGTAATCTTAATTTGCTCTAGTAAACCAGTTGTTTGGAAATTTTATTTAATTTTTTTAAAAAAAAAAACAACTTCTGCATTCATTATCTAGTACCTATTTTAATACAGTGTAGGATCATGACTGATTTTATTATTTTCAAATATTGTAATCAGATTCTTTTCTCTGTTCCTATTTTAGCAATCAATTTATCCTGTCATTTTTATTTTTTACTTTCTTGTCCTGTCAAGCAGTTATATATCTGCTCTATTGGATGATAAGGAGCAGCCTAATTTACAAACTGCCATTTCTTCTGGTTGGCCTGCATCTCTACACTTGATTGGCAAGGTATTAATACTGCTAACTTTTCAGACACAGTGTTGTCATTTTTTATATTTCTTCTAGGGAAACAAGCTGGTCAATTGGGATTCAAATGTCAACACATTAACCTAGCCATAACTGTAAGATATAAATTCATTTTCATCATTAATAATTCCAAATAAATTTCATTAGTTGGAGCTCAAAACATGACCTTAAATTTTTGTTCAAGGTTGTGCTGAGGCCCTTGTGGAGAAAAAATTATATAATCTTGAATGAAGCCTCAGTAAATGGTCTTTAAGGTCTGGATGGAGCCTAATTTGTGATGCAGTTCAACAATTTTACCCCTCTTATGCCTTGCTTTTTGTCTCTTCCATTAAAGTGCGGAGTTAATTATTATGCTACTCTCATTTCAGGGACTTTAGATGGTTAATTGCGTCCATATTTTCCATCTTTTCCTTTCCATTGTTGAAGGAGACATTCTCCTTTTCCTAATTGACTAGAAAAGTAGTGGAGTTCATTTCATATTTACTCCTATATAATTTCATTGGAGGCAGTAAACCTGTTTGACGAACATATGCAGGATATATTACGATTTCATGCTGTTTATTGGCCGGCAATGCTCATGTCAGCTGGACTAAGCCTCCCAAAGATGGTTTTTGGCCATGGATTCTTGACTAAGGTATCTAAGTTTTTCATCTTTTACCTTAAAACTCAGAAGATCATTTCTAAAACAATTTCTATCTATTTTCTGTCACTATAAAATATAGTTCATTATGCATGCATTTACTATTTTCTCATGTAATCTAGTTTGATTTAATCCAGCGATGCTTTTCATTTGTTAGGATGGCTTGAAAATGGGGAAGTCATTGGGAAATACACTTGAGCCAACTGTCTTGGTTCACAGATTTGGCTCTGATGCAGTCAGGTACTTCTTTCTCAAGGAGGTGGAATTCGGTAGCGATGGGGACTACTCAGAGGACCGTTTTATCAATATTATTAATGCACATCTTGCAAACACGATTGGTATTCTTTCCCCTCTATTTTACATACCCAATTGCATTTCTGAATTTTTGTTTAGCTTCTGGACCTCATGATGTATTTTGTAATTCTTACTATAGCTTCATNTTTGTTTAGATTCTGGAACTCATGATGTATTTTGTAATTCTTACTATAGCTTCATTTGGTAGGTCTGCAGATGAACCGAGGCAAATTGAATTGGTTATTGTTTGTATTCAGCTAATCTATTAAATGAGACCAAAGCTTCGGAATAACTAATGTGTTTATTATAATATAATGAAAAAACACGGGAAATTCCCATATTCATGTTTGGCTCATTCAGTTTGAATGAATGCATGCTAAATTGAGCTTTATTTGCAGGCCTAGCATTTTGCAGTATGGAATGATAATGTCGGGATGAAAACTTAAATTGATCTATACAGTACATTATTTCCTCATGCTGGAAGCCTCATTTAAATGCCAACAAACACTGACAGATTTTTCTTTATCTGGAGTCTAACTTGACTTTATCACAGGAAATCTACTTAACCGGACACTTGGACTTTTGAAAAAGAATTGTCAATCAACTTTGGCTATTGATTCAGCTATTGCAGCAGAAGGAAATGCATTGAAGGTTACTGTGGAGAAACTGGTAAAGTTTGCATATAAAAACTTCTTTCTTCTTTGATTGGGACGGGGCACGTGAACTAGTTTGTAATATATGAACCCTATCATTTTCTTTTTTTCTTAAAATATAATACTAGGGTTCTGCATAATTTTGACTCATTTTATGGTAGGTCGAGAAAGCCAGACAACATTACGAAAACCTAGAGCTGTCATCAGCATGTGAGGCAGTTCTAGAGATCGGTAATGCCGGGAATGTATATATCGATGGACAAGCGCCATGGTCTCTTTTTAAGCAAGGGGGTTCTGCCTTCGAAACTGCAGCAAAGGTTTCTTCTTTATACTCTACTTGGCATCTTTCATAGCAGCTACACGCATGCATGAGTAAATATGCATTGCATGATGGTGGGTTGTTGCTACATACACAAGTGTGTGTGTGTATATATATATATGCGCGTGTGTGTGTGTGTATTCCGTTCTCATTAAAATTCGGAACGCGTTTACTAGAATTTCTGTATCATTTGTTTGTTCACGGATAATAACCTTTTTGTTCTTTCGCATAGGATCTAGTGATTGTATTGGAAGCATTAAGGATCATAGCAATTGCTTTGTCCCCAATAACTCCAAGTTTATGTTCGAGAATATACACTCAGCTTGGTTATTCCGGAGACCAGTTCAATGCTGTTAACTGGGTAGGTCTCTCTCTCTCTCTCTCAATGCACGCATGCGCACACACACACGAGTGTACGCGTAGGCCGCATGATTTATTGTTATCATTTGTTACAGAATGATACAAAATGGGGTGGGCTGAAGTGTGGTCAGGTCATGGCTCAACCAAATCCTGTTTTTGGTAGGATTGAACTTGAGACTGAAGCAAAAAATGCAGGTGATTCGACTAAGAAAGCAAGTAAGAAAATGAACATGATACCGAAGACCCAAAAGGCAGTTGAAGCCTAGAAATTTTTTGGTTCACCTCTGAGGATAGTTATAACCCCTTCGAACACTTACTTGACACCGTTTCATACATATATAGTTCTTTTAAGTTCGTTGAACAATTGATAACATTGTTCATTTTCTTTCAAAATTTTCATTTTAGATGTGTATTAAAACTTTATGTACTTAATCTAGAAATAATGATCAGTATTATCGATTATTTTCAATATATTTTCTGCAGATCTTGAATGTTGCGAGAATGTTTTTTTTTTCCCCATCATAAGTGGAACACAACGCTCGTTTTTGGTTGTCATCTGAGTTTAGAACTAAAAGAAACATTGTAAAGCAGAATCTTGAATGCCAAGTTAGGAATTCTTGGCGATTTTGATTGTTATGTTTCACTTTGAGCAAGATTGTGAACTGGCAAATTATGACATTCAGCTAGTGGTGTAAAATGGGTTGGATTGGACTCTAGGACAGGCCTAGAATTGACCGCGCTGGCCGAAAAACGAGGTCCGGCACAGCCAAGCACAACCTAATGTCAAATTTATTCCTTCGTTATATAAAAATACTAAGTATTTTTCTGAACATTTGATCTCCCAAGTTGTACAAAGAACAGATAAAACTCTGATTTTCGTGTACCACTATTATAATTCCATACCAAATATTGCCTTTGGCATAAGAAAAATGAAGAAAAAGTTTTTAAGTACAAATGCTCTCCCAATCTCCATCCGTCTTTGCAGTCTCATCCGAATCTCCTTGCTAATTGGAATGTTTTCTTCAAGAAGTTATTAGCAACTTTATCATTCCTATGACACAGAACCCTCAATATGGTATTAGGATCGGATCGATTCCATCGCCCAGTTGTTGGTGGCATCGGTATCTTCTGCCCTATACCACCAACACCAATCCCACTGGATTCACAAGCGACAATGCTGAAATCCTCGACTAATTGCTCGGTCGATTCGGTCATCAAAGATACCACCCCTTCGACTATCTCGGATTCCTTTTCAACAACATCCTCCGCGATCAACCCTTCTCCACATGTACAGAATAAGCGCTTTAATTGGTCGAGATCTTCCTCGATCATCGGATGATCTGACCTGGAATATGATCTCGAGCAACCCCCAGCTAGTAAAACCATAAGATAGGCCTCAAAAGAAGCCTTCATTACTTCTTTTAGAGCAATTGGTTGTGCACTATCAGTGGCAATCACACATAATAGTGTAAGATTCTGCTTAAGTGTTTTCAATGCTGGTGTAATGCGTGCATTCGTTACATCCCCGACATATAAACTTCCGTAGAATACAGACTTTGAGTCAAGGAATATTAACCGATAGGCAGCAACTTCTGATACATGTTGACACGCTATTTGTATGGCCGACCGGCTATGTTCAAAATAGGAACTCCCAAGTTTTCTGTTACTGAATCGACTACGCAGATTGATCTTCTGAGATTCGGACAACATTTTGTCAAGAAAGTGAAGCTGCGAGAGAAAGTAATGCAGCGTGTTAAGCCTAATGTAAAGGCGTTGTGTTCCCCGGCTTGTTGAAGGACGTGCACGGGTATTGCTTTCGTCTAATACATTTTGCATTGGATGATCTCCTCCAACACTGCAAGCAGCTCTTTTCCACAGCTTTAGAAACTTTGAGTCCCCACTGCACCTCGTTAGAGGAGGAAGCATTGGAAGATAGCTTTGTTTCGATCCTGAAAAAGAAGTAACTATCACGATAGGAGAATATAAAATCCTAAAATTTGACGTATAACTACGAGTTATCCTTACCACATGATGCAACAAAGGTAATGTAATTTCGAAAGAGATGTTCTAAGCCATCAGCAAGTTCATACACTAAATTCTCCGATATGTTCATTGGGATTTCAAAGAAGTTCTCCACAGCTTCCTTGGCAAATTTGATTAGGTCGACTGCTGAATTTGCATATGGATCAGTTTTGGACTTCGGATTCCAGGTCTACGATGAAAGTTTTCAAAATTATTCTTCTGTTTAAACATAAATTTACATATCATAAGTTACTAATAAGCTTACTTCTGTCTCTTTCGCTCTCTGGAGAAGGTCTGTTCCTTTCTTCAGCTTTTCTTGAATCCATTGTTTCAATAGGTTCAATATAATTGAATCAACTTCGTATGGAACCATCTCTCTGACAATAGCTTTCCCTCCATCTTCACAGTCGACAGAGTCCTCAACCACCATCTGGACCAACACATTTTCGAGTTTCCCAGCACTCTGCAATACCGAGATTGTTCTCTTCGTGAGCGAGGATGTGCTCGTTAAGTATTGTTTCAACAGAGTTGCACAGCAAGTATGCAGGGTTACGGCTGCTACTCCAGATGGAATCGGGTGCCATTTCTTGAAAACCGGACTAAAGATCTCCTTTTCCTTCGCAGCCAATTCTTCGGTTTCTTCAGTCAATTTAATAAGCATCTGACTCACGTCTTGGACTTCAAGACTCGCACCGTTCACATTGTGTTCTTCCAGAATCTTTTAGTCATAAGAAGACATTAGAATAAGCAACTACAGAAGAACTTTTCTGCAAAATGGAATAAAGCATGCGAAAAAAATAAGATATGCACAAACCTTTGTGAATGCATTTCGCAGTGACGACCGAATATAGTGATCCACCCGATTCCCAGCTGGATCATCAGTCACTTCTGCATTTCCTTGGGCTGCTGAATAGTAACTGGGGACATCTTCTTCTAGTACCTTTGTAGCCGAGAATACTAAAGGAAGAATATTTTCCATTAATCCAACTGTTCCCCTATCGAAATTTCCATGGTAATCGAGCATTCTCTTCTCCGACCATCTTTTAATCGTGATCAAAACGGATCCCAACATCTTGACATATAGAGGCTCTCTATCCACTTTCTTAGCATCGCTCGCCACTTCTGTCAACATAGCAAGCGATGCACCAAGAAGATCCGGCTCCACTTCTCCCGTCCTCACATATTGCTCAAACAACACCCAAGTGAAACACAAGTTGTGTATAGATCTACTAATTCCCAATGTCGACCATGTCTTTTTCATAAGCTCGAGAAGCTCATCAATACCATCAAGGACCAAAGTCTCGTCTTTTAAGTCAAAAATCGAATAAAGGAGAGAATTGTAGATATGAACATTAAGAGAGTACCCATCAGCCCAATGACAAACATCAGTAGGGGAACCATCGGGGCTTCGCCAAGCTAAGGACATGACGCAATTGCATAGTGTTTTCATGCTCTCTGAATTTTTTCCAGTGTCTATTGCCTTTGCCTCGGAGGCCTGAATGATGTCTCTGAACTTCATGGCAAATGAATTCGACTTCTCGACTGGAATACACGAATGAAGCAAAAGTCCTGCCTCGAGGATTTTAAGCTGACGCTTTTGCCAAAAATGGTACTCGTTAGAATTGTTGAATTCAGACGGTTTTAAGTGACGTAGTAGCTCTAGAGGAAGGATTATCGTCTCTGCTCGCCTTCCCATCTGATAAATAAACCCATGTCTAGAATTAGTTAAACATTTAGCCTAGGGAACAATTGATCAAACTTCATAATCACTATAACCTCACTATAAGTTCATGATTCCGCAACAAATGATACAGTTTGGTACACAATAATGAACAATAATGCATGCTACAATAAACAAATTTTTTAACTCTTTTCTTCCATGATCATGTTCAGTATTCAGTCCAATCTCACTTGTCAAACAGGCCAATTGTTTCTTTTGTACCTTACAATCTCTAATCAACCAATTTACGGGTACATTTATTCGCGGTAATTGTACTTTCACTTGAATGTTATTAGATGACTATATATATCAATTTTGTTCACTCGGATTATACTTTAATTTGGTCTGAGTTAAGGTATCTCCGTCCATTTCCGTCACTTAGAGGAACGGAAATCTCTAATGTGGATATAAGTTAAAACGAAATTGGACGGAGTTATCTTAATTGTACTAGTGCGATCAAAACAAATTGAAGTACAATTACGTAATTACATCTGAGTAAAAATGCAAACAAGTGTAACAAAAATGCAATATATTAATGTATGAAACGTTAAAAAAAGGGGGTTTATAAGAATTTGCGAAATGTTTGAAATTATGCATGAAAATTACGTACTTGGCCAACAAGGGTCCTCATGAGAGTTTTACGTAGCCTGTTATCACTTTGCTCCGTCACCCTCATTTGCTGCCTCATGATCTCCGCCGCCGTCATCGGCCGCTTCATCCTCGTCTGCGGTGGCACCGTTAACGACATTCTGGGGCTGGACCCATTTCCACCCGTACTCGGAGACGACGGGTTCGACCCACACGAGCTAGCACGACGAGAAGGAGACCTTCTTAACATCTTCAATCCTAACGCCGTCTTCACCCGGCTAGTCACCGCCATTCCCACCCCTGGCGGCTTCTTCGAGTTCGGAGATCCGGGTCCTGACCCGGTACCGCTTTCATCGGAAGGGTTATAATACGAGATATTGCTCCTACCACCGAACCCCGGCGATGACCGACACGCCGTGAAGAATATTTCATATGCGGCCTCTCGGAAGTCGTCCCGGTCGAGGCCATCGATTTCGCCGAACGGCGATGAAATGTCTGTAGCTTGCTCCTGCTGGGTCATGGCACAGTCGGGTCGTGAAAACTGGTTGTTATAGGTTGTTAGGGAGTCAAACTCCGGTGAAAACGACAAGAAATGTCGGAAGTCCGGCTGGTTGAAACGGGATAGAGAAGGTGGTGAACATTAGCGTTTTGATGAGAGAGAGAGAGTGAATGGAGAGAAAAATTAGAGAGAGAGAGAGAGAGAGAGGAATTGGTGGTTTTTGATTATGTATAGGTTGTGCGAAGAAAACGAGAATGCAAAGGTGGTAGAGAGGTGTTCCGGCTAATTCTGATTGGTATTTATAATGATAATTATAATATTTTAGGACACTTGAATATTGACATTTGTGATGTGTTTATTGAAAAGAATATTTTGATTGAAATGAGGAATTGATGACAAGTAAAGTCTCAAATGTTCGTGGAGTTCAAAGATACGGTTCGATTTGAACGGATTTTGATTTCGTATCAAAATGTTTTTGTCGGTTCGATTTGACTTTAAAACATGATTTATTGAACAACATAAAAGTAACAATTCTCGAATAAGTTAAACATAAATATTTTAGTCTATAATCTCAATATAAAGTTTTAATTTTGAACTTTCTAGAGATAAACGTTAAACAATAACATAATGATCTCATCACAAGTTTATTATTATGGATATGTGTGATTGAAAATGAGTTTAGAAAAAATAAAATTTTAAATTGTGGAAATCAAACAATGGCTTTGTTATATAAAAGAGCATAAAAATGTTAACAGGTTCAAGGGAAGATTATGATTTCTGTTCGAATTTGTGGTTTGACGGCTATTTTGTAAATCCTTGCATTGGAGGAATTTGTGATTTGACAAATGTTAACAAGTTCAAGTGAAGATAATGAAAATTGCAGAATGTTTCGAACAAGGAAAAAAAAAAAACACGTTTTCAATTCTATAGTCAGCCTGCTACACTACTTCACTAGGTCCAGTCACTCGAGATGCAGTTAACTCGATTTATTTTGACACCTTGAAATATTATGTCTTGCAACTCTAGTTTTTATATTTTGTTTCTTTGTTATTTTCTTTGTAGTTTCAATTTTGACAATGGGAGTGAGACCAACGTGATTCATTAAAGAAATAATTCTTACTTTAATTTCAGTTATATTATAAACAATAAAGCTATAGATACAGAGAAGTTTGACAGAAAACCTACATGATTTTAAAAATGATGACCTTACATTAAAATTAAAAGAATTATGAAAATACAATCATGCTACTTGTACATAGCCACATGGACCCTGTACTTACAAGGGCATCAAGTGGCATCCCCCTATAGGTAGGTGGCCTGCTCCGACAGACCCTTAACTTATAAAGGTGTCACTGGAGCTCCTGTAAGTATGAGGCTTGTACAACCGTTATAATCCATGAAAATAACAAAATACAAAACCATTAAACCCAAATGACACCCCCCATTTCCCCAAAATTTACACCATTTGCAGCCACGACTCATCTTCACTGCCTTCGTCACCTACTAATATTCTGCTAGTTCACCGACGCGCACCTTTGATGACAAATAATAAAGGTATTTTCTACTTTGTTCAAATGAATATTTTCTCAACATGTTTGTATTGCAACTTATATATTTTCTCAGCTAGTTAGTATATGCTGTGTATGGAATTTGCTCGATTATCGTTTGTGTAATTTATGGACCATCACTCGTAGCCACATGTGATTTACTGCTAGATTGTGACATTGTAGCTGTAATATTTGTACGGCGTGTCGACTAAATTGATGTCTCCCAGCAAAGTTTAAGGCTGTCATCTATGATGGTATGATTTTAGTGTTTGTTAGTTCCAGTTGTAGAATATGGAGATGGAAGAGACAACCTAAGTGCAAATCAGTTAATAAAAATGATAAGGTATAAGGATTTAGGATGTAAGCCAGCATTTGATGGATCACGTCCATTCGTCCACTTCCAACAAATGTTATATTTAATGTTCAAGGTAAATACAGATACAGTTTATTGTAATTGATGTACGATCCTTTCATATAAGTATGTACTAATTTTCATATTGTGCACTAGGTCAGGTCATGCCTTACTACTATCAACATTTACCCAATCAAGGTGGCACAGGCTTGTGATTCTCCCTGTGCAAATGCTTCGCTTGGAAAGAATTGGAGGAGAAAGAGAGGCATCATTTACTGTCTTGCATATAATCAGCCGTCTCCTATTAGATAGTAATGTTACATGTTGAGAAGAAGATGAAGAGGTAGATGGAATAAAAGCGAGAAAGGTGTTGGCATTTGAGAGAAAAACTGCTGACATTTTGTTTTCCATTTTGCTGTTATTTTTTGGTGACAAAGAATTGGATTATGCGGCAGTTAGTTAACTCTCTTGGTGAATTTTATTTATTCATGTTTCTAATATCTTTCTTATGTTTGAAATAGCAATAATATGCGCACTGTTGCTCTTTACTGTTGCCTTATTGGCTACTCTTGGACAGTTGATTGATTAATGATTGAATGGGGGCATGGTTGTTATTACATTCTTGCTTATGTAGACTACTAATGTTACTTGATGTCTTAGAAATCACCTACAAAAGAACATAGAAAAACATACAATGGAAAAGAAACATTTCTTACGTAATTGGTTATTTTTGCAGCATGAGAGGTATGGAGTGGGCTGTCTATGAACAAATATTGCCATCATGCCCCAAAGCCCCCTTTTGTCTATTTCGTTTCAGCACCTTGTGTCCTCAATTTTCTCTTAAACTTCCTTCTGCATTTTTTCTGTATTGTGAAAAACTCGATCAACTTGGAAGCTAAAATGTTATTCATGACAAAAAACAAAAATATTACAATGAAGAAAAATGCATTTTTAAAAACATCTACTCAGTACCGCTTGCCTAATGCCGAAAATAACAAACATATGTCCAATGATCGACTAGTGTTGACAAAATAAACTATGAATCTTAAAGACTAGAATGACCAAACCGTTAAAACATTACGATTAACCATAAAGCTAATACAAAATGACATCATAGTAGTCTTTCTATTACAAACGTAACTCAAATCACCTGTTCAAGCCGCCCCCTTTCCTTTACCATCACATCTTGCAAATCCTTTTTCCTTGCGGAATTCCTAGTGCAATGATATCTTGATGCCTCGTTTGTCGGTAATTCGAGCTAGACTGTCAAACATGCTTGGAAAGCCTTCATCTTCCTTATTGTCCACATGATTCACCACCTGATTAACGGTACTCAATTCCTTCTTGAATCTCCTTTTTTTCGCCCAGTTGAAATATCCAGTCATTACTGCAAGTTTAGAATAATCACCATTTGTTACCAGTATTCCTTTCAACCTCAAAACATTTCCGAAATCCATGTTTACACCAAGGGAATCCATGTTTTGTTGGGCATTGTCTGAAGCAATGAGTCTTGCTTTTGCAACCGTGACAAACTCCAACATTCCTTTCTCTCATTCTAACCGACAATTGCTGAAAAAACAAACAAACTCACATCAATATTCGAATTACAAAATCCCACATCAACCATTATTAGAGTGTCAAAGTAAATAGGTGATTACTGCATACGACTAATTGCATATGAACATCACTCCACGAACAGTGATAAGTTCTCGTTAAGAATGCAATTCCACGTCACGTTAGACAAGTGAAAACGCAAAACAAATGTCCAATGATCCTAGCTCATTCTCCATGTCCAACATCAGTGCAGAACCAACGCAACCATGTCAAAAACCATTAGCCAACCTCATAATCCATGTCACCCATTATCCAACCTCACAATTGTTCGCAGTACAAATATTATAGCTACAATGTCACAATCTAGCAGTAACTCACATGTGGCTACGAGCGATGGTCCACAAATTACCCAAACAATAATCGAGCAAATTCCATACACAACATATACTAACTGGCTGAGAAAATCTACAAGTTGCAATACTAACAGGTTGAGAAAATATACATTTGAACCAAGTAGAAAATATCTTTATTGTCTGTCATTGAAGGTGCGCAACAGTGAACTAGCCAGATATTAGCAGGAGACGGCGCCAGTGAAGATGAGTCGTGGCTGCCAACGGTGTAAATTTGGGGGAAATGGGGAATGTCATTTGGCTTTAGCTGTTTTATATATTTTTATTTTCATATTCCTTTTAATTTTAATGTCAAGTCATCATTTTTAAAATCATGTAG
>CAIGRB010082083.1:0-18275 GCA_903798255.1 Fraxinus quadrangulata | reverse complement strand
TATATATATATATATATATATATATTTGTTTAGCTGTAATATCCTGTTAATATGTATGTTAATACTCTTACTTTTTATCTCTGAATATGCTTCTGTGTAAATAAATTGTAAATAGATGCTTTAAATTCTTACTGTTTATTGAGTGTGAGCATATTTTTGGAATTTATACAGTCTGTTGTATAGTTTTTGCCTATCTTTTACTGTAATCTTTTGATACATATTCCCCATTTTGTGATTTATTCACCTAAATTGATCTATGTGACATATTCTTGTTTCTTGTCTATAATTGTGTGTGCATTATCACTATACTATTGCACAACATGACCACTAGGATAGATGTTTAGATGTGAGATGGCAAACGAGACTTTAGTCTCTAGCGCCAGAAGATGAAAGCCCTTATGCTACAATTGAAATGTGTTAATGCCATTGATGAATCTTGGCCATAAAACCTATCTGCTGATAGGAAAATTAAACAAGAAGAATTGGCTTGGAGTAATATGTTTCTCCATCTATATGATTATGTAACTTTATTTCACTAAGTCTCTGCCTAGCAAGTGTTTTCTTTGGAAGCAATTCTTCAGTCTTAAGTTTGATCCTAGTGTTGATTTAGAAAAAAATTTGGATAGATTTAATCGAATCACTCAAGATCTTATAAACTGTGGTGAAAAGATCTCTGTTAATCAGAAAGTAGTTGGTTTAGTTAATGCACTTGGAGTAAAGATGTAAATAATACCTTAGAATATGGTAGAGATGATGTGACTGATGAAATTATTCATAGTTCACTAAAGAATAGAGAGTTGGAGTTAAAATCAAAACACATGGAGGTTCTACATGTAGAAAATTCTTTATCAAACACAAATCTTCCAACCAAATGGGTGAGTAATTTCAATCAAGCAAATTATAATAGAAATAAGAGTTTCACTAAGATCAAATGGGGAAATAGCAAAGGAAAAGAGACAAGAAAGTTTATAAGGAAAGGCAAAGAAAAAGAAGTGCTATTACGGTGGGCACTTCAAAAAAAACTTTTTTAAGAAGGCAATTGATCAAAGGAATGAGGCTAATAATGAAAATGGCTCTTCTACCATTGTTGCTTTCTATAAAGAAGCAGTGACTAGTATTGGGGTGGCTTGTGTGTCTTCATTTGGAAAGGCTGATCAAAATTAGGTTCTTCATTGAGGCCGCTCCTTTCATATGAGCCCTAAAATTAGCTAGTTTTCTGATTTCTCTAGATTTGATGGAGGTTTTGTAAAATTAGGGAACAATGAGTTATGCCAAGTAAAAGGCATTGGCAACATTGCTCTAAGATTGAAGGATGGTTAGTGGATGTTACTGAAACATACTAGGCATGTTTCAGCACTTAGAAATCTAATTTCCTTACGGGTTTTAGATGATGAAAATCATCAAATTAATATTAAAAGTAATTTAACAAACATAACTAGAGATCAGAAATTCATTATCAGTACACCTAAAAGTAATGGAATCTATGTTATGAGTTACGAACTTTTTTCACCCAATAATGCTGTAAACTAAGTGGTGCTATTTGATAAATTAGATTTATGGCATAAAAAATTCAATCGCCTTAGTGAAAATGGTTTAAAATTCCTTTCAAAAGGAGTTTATGAAAAAGACAAGTTCAAAAATCAACTTTTTGCGAACATTGTATTCTGGGAAAACAAAATAGATTGTCTTTTAAGGTAGGCATACATAAGTTACTGGATCTGCTTGAGTACATTCATTGTGGCTTATGGGGTCCTGCTTACGTGTCTACAATATCTGGCTATAAATATTATCTTCTTACCATAGATGATTACTCTAGAAAAGTATGAATTTTCTTGCTAAAATCTAAGTCGGACACCTTTATGAACTTTAGATATTGGAAAATACTAATTGAAAATCAAACTGGTAAGAAGATTAAAACCTTAAGAAGTAACAATGGGCTTGAATTCTACAATACTGAATTTGATCAGTACTACAACAACCATGGTATATTAAGGCACAGAACTGTAACCTGTACCCCTCAATAAAATGGAACTGCTGAAAGAATGAAGAAAATTATCCTTAAAAAAACCAAACCAGATTTATGTTAATTAGTTTTGGATTGCCAAAATTATTCTAGAGGGATGTTGTAAAGACTGCATGTTATCTAATAAACAAAAGTCCATTTAGCTCTTTAGACTATAAGATACCTGAACACGTATAGTGAGGATTAATGCCTAACTATTTCTATCTAAGAACTTTTGGTTGTCCAGTTTATGCACACCAAATTGATTCCAAACTGGATCACAGATCTTTGAAATGTATTTTTCTTAGATATGGGGAAGGAGTTCAAGGGTACATGTTATTGATAAAAGAGGCTAAGGGATTTCAAGTGATAATAAGTAGATTTATGGTCTTTAATGAAGAGGGTTTTCCATGTCTTGGTGACAAAACTAGAGAAGAATTAGTTGATAACGATTTTATCATTACTGACATTGACTTTGATGAACATAATGTTACTGATCAAGCTTAATTTGAGGTGGAACAACTTTAAACAGAGCCTCAAATCATAATTAATGATAAAAAAACTGAATGATGATCAAGGTTTTAATCCTACACATGACCTACAAAATTATCAACTTACTAGGGATAGAGAAATGAGGTTCTAATATGCAAACTATGTATCTGTACAGCTTGAATATGACCCCCTTAAACATAGAACCCACTTCTTATGAAGAAGCAGGAAGAGTCTACTAGGTTGCTTGCTACAATACAAGATGAAATGGACACATTATATAAAAACCAGACCTGGAATCTAGTAGAAAAACCTACTGGCTATAAACTCGTTGATTGCAAATGGGTTTATAAGCCCCTGTTTGATCCACATTCTACAAAAAAATCATTCTTTCAAAACTTATTTTCAATCGCACATTATTCAATAAAATAATATTTTCTATCATATCCAAAAATTTTCTTATTTTTTAACCACACATTCTCCATCAATCTACTATTCCAAAAAATATTATTCCAAAATAATATGGCTTAAACACATCCTAAGATTAAGAAATGTGTGATGAAGTCAAATGACAAGAGTAATAATACATGATTTGTAGCTAAATACTTGATGTGAAGGGATAGATAACACAGAAATTTTTCAAGTGTTGTGAAATACACTTCTATCAGAATTTTACTAGCTCTTGTGACACAATTTTATTTAAAATTAGAACAACCTGATGTGAAAATTGTTTTCTATATGGTCCTCTAGATGACCCTATTTATTACTCAACCAAAAGATTTTGAAAATAAAAAATAAATCTATATATGATTTAAAACAGAGTTCAAGGCAATGGCATAAGAGATTTGATTATTTTATACAAGGCTTGAAGTTTAATATATCTGACTACTTCTTTTCATTATAAAAGAGATGGAAAATCTGAGTTTTTCTACCTACTTTTATATATTGATATTATGCTTTTAGCTAAACATAATTCTACTACTCTTAGTACATAAAGACACATGACCAACTATGACCTATAAAATATGATATGTGACCAATGAAGTGTGACCTGTGGACATTCATCTGTAACCTACGCACAGTAACCTGTGACATGTAGACATTAATATGTAACATATGCACAGTGACCTGTGAATAAATTGTGAGTTACCACAACTTCACCAGTACAACTACTACCTCACCAGCATAGACATCGGTACCACAATGTGCAAACCACTAACCACTTCCACTACTATCACTCCACCACAACAAAACTACAAAACAAGCAGCATACAACGTACTCATCTACACACCAAATTGTCCTTCTTGACTTGGCTATAGGCATGTAAGGCACCACAATGTGCAAAACACCTACAACCACCTCCACTACCAAAACTCTACAACCACCACCACAAGAAGACGACAAAATCAATAGTATAAAACGTACCCCTAACTCTGTTTGTTCAGTTTTTGATAACCAAGCTTAGACTGATAAACCCAGTGTAGTAGCAAACCCAGTTCAAAATGGGCTGTAATAGCTAGGGTTCTCTGCTATAGCTGTCGCTAAGAGTGCCATTGTGCGTCGCGCAGAGCGTTGCTCAACATGAACTGACCATCGTTACTTAAATTGCCGTTGAGCAACGTTCTGAACGTGGTAAATCGCAGGATGCTAAAAGCGTCGCTGTGGAGTGGCAATGATGATCTAAGCATCGGGCACAATGGTGACATGCGTGACACTCACACTAATGATGAATTCACTGTTGTGAACTCCATGAAGAAGAAAAAAGGGGTTTATGTTGGGCGTTGGAGAGTAGAATGAGAATCAAGAGAGAGGGTGATTTTAATTTTGATTAAACGCCTGACTTATGGTTAAATAAATCTTACATCTTATTTTTGAATTGTCATTTTTGAAAACTTGTTGGTGCATAATTTCCACATATATTAAATTATAGCCACCAATTGCTCATTGGTTTTTCTTATTTTCCCCAACCGTTTGCTTCCATCAATATCCCAAAAACAAGCCCGCGGCTACCATACTCCACATATGAAGATCAATTGTCAAAAATGGACTTGAATATCCTAAATGGATAACATGAGATTTTATTATTTATTTTGTGTACTTTCAGGTGGAGTCCAAATTCTAAGTTTGGTATAATTGTCAAATAAAGTTGCTGATTTTTGGTCAAATGCAGCGATAAATCATACTTTCAGCACAACGAAAAATGTAGAATAAATGACTACATCTTGAGCTTCAGAGGTAATATGATGAGGCATAATTTACATGCTTGGCAACATTTTTATTTTTCCATCTTTGCCTCCAACAATGCGACTAGGGATCAGTTAAACATTATTTCTATAAATGGCCCATAAGTGGTGCTATCATGCCTTTCTTATTCATCTAGATGGGCTGCTTTTCATATTATTGACTGACAATTTTGAACAATGATTTCACACTCAAGCTCGCGTTTTCTCCTGTATGAAAGCTTTAAAGTTTCTACTAATGGATTCTTATTATTCGATGCAAGCTCTAAGACCTCGCATCATTGAAGGCGACCTAACTCGTGATTTTCTTATTTAACGAAGGTGAGCTCTAGCTCATAGATTTCTTATTAATTGAAAGCGAGACCTAGCTCATGGATTTTTTATTTATTGAACGCAAGCTCTAGCTCGTGGTTTTCTTATTATTGAAAGCGAAGCCTAGCTCGTGGATTTCTTATTTTCCAAGGCAACATTCTATGAGTCCTTGTTCCTTGAATAAAGAAAGACTCTCCATCATCATGTTGTTCTAGTATGTATGCTCGTTATTATCATTTTTTACCACTGTGATGCCCTCTTTCTTTGGTAGTACTTCCACTAGATTTACACATTTACTGTCAGAAATAGGAAATATGAAACCTGCATCTAACTTAAGTACTTTAGCCCAAACCACATCCTTTATAATAAGATTTATTCTCCTCCGATGCTCAACTGATGGTTTGAAATCAACTTTCATGAGAATCTTGTGCATGCATAATGATGGACTGCTGCCCTTTATGTCAGCTACTGGGCTCACCCACTTACTATCAGAAATAGGGTATATAATACCTGCATCCAAAAGTTTAAGTACTTCAGCCCGAACTACCTCTTTCATATTGGGATTCAATCTCCTTTAATACTCAACTGATGGTTTGAAATCATCTTCCATAAGAATCTTATACATACATAATGAAGGGCTAATACCATTTTATGTCAGTAATGGACCATCCAATTGCAGTTTTGTGTTCTTTGAGCACCTTAAGTAATTTTTTTTCCTCATTCTCTATTATAGAGCTTGCAATAATGACTAAGAATGTAGAAGCTTTCCCAACTAGGCATACTTCAAATTCATTGGTAGAGGTCTCAACTTAAGAGTTGGGGGATTTAAATAGAGGGTAATGGTTTAGTAGGGCCTTTACAAAACTCTTCAAATCAATGTCTCTTTGGGAATGCAACAGGTAGTGGTGCTTCCAAATAATTGACATACTCTTCAATTTCAAGGTTTTCTATTGTTTTAGATTTATAATGAACTAGGCATGCTTCCATTGTAGGATGTTCATGTCCAACTGACTTTACCACCAAGCTATCAATAATATCGATCTAGAAGCAAGAGTTGGTTTCAGATGGATACTTCATTTGCCTTGAAGAAGTTGAAAGTAACGTGTTCATCATCCAGTCTCAAAATTGTAGGATGTTCATGTCCAACTGACTTTACCTCCAAGCTATCAATAATATCGATCTAGAAGCAAGAGTTGGTTTCAGATGTATACTTCATTTGCCTTGAAGAAGTTGAAAGTAACGTGTTCATCATCCAGTCTCAAAATTTACTGCTCTTTGTGTACATCAATCAAAGTTCCTCCCGTAGCAAGGAATGGCCTATCCAATATGATTTGAATTTTTTGGTCTTCATCTATATCTAATATAATTAAATCTGCAGGATAGATGAACTTGTCCATCTTCACCAAGACATCTTCAATAATTTCCATTGGATGCCTAATGGAATGGTCAGCTAGCTGTAGTGATATTATTGTTGTTTTCACCTCTCCAAGTCATAGTTTTCTGTACAAAGACAATAGTATTAAATTTATACTTACACCAAGATCATATAAAACATTTTCAAAATGTTTCTCTCTTATGGTACAAGGTATAATAAAACTCCCTGGATCCTTAAGGTTAGGGGCAATTTATTTTACAAAAGTGCATTGCACCCCTCATCTAGCATCACAGTCTCATATTCCTCCAGCTTCCTTTTGTTAGTCAGAATCTCCTTCATGAATTTTGTATAGCTGGGCATTTGTGCTAGAGCATCTGCAAATGGGATGCTGACGTGCAGCTTTTGAAACACTTTAATGAACTTTGAGAATTATTTGTCCAGTTTATGTTTATGCAGTCTCTCTGGAAATGGAATGGAATGTACATATTCTCTTACAAGAACGGCTGCCTTAACCTGTTGTTTGTTTGTCTTCTCTTTCACATTTTTTTTAGTTGATTTTTCAGATTCCTCCACTTGCTCATCTGTAGTGGACACTTTATTTGTCTCTGCAACTAGTGTATTTACTGTAATTTCAGGTTGTTAACTTCCTTTATTTCTTATGATGTAATTAGCATTTCACACTATTGTAAGCTTCTCCACATATACCACAAACCAAAAAATTTGTTTGCACCGCTTTTATTGAATATCACATTCTTCTCTAAAGCTGACATCTGTGCTGAGAAGGCATCTACCTCTTGTATACCTGCATGCCTATTTCAGAATGCCACGAGGCATTGTTGGTTGCCATTGTGTGGAGCTTCGAAAATTTCATATAATAGAATTTATTTCTTCTAGGTGCTATATTTTTTTTTTTTTGAAAAAAAATTGGAATAATAAAGTGATATATGTATTAATTCAATATTAATTGGGCTAAATATTAAGATTTTTATGAAGCGATGAAAACTATATCAATATTGAGCTCGTTGGATAGCTCATATTTAATCATTTATTTTAGGATTACGAGGAGTAAGTTGTTTGTCCTGTTTAATTTATGTTTTCATAATGATAAATATTATGCTAATGAAATTTATGATATGGTATGTTGTGGTCATCCAATACCAAAGATATGATATTTATTGAGATCTTATCGGTTTCTAAAAATATGATATGAAGATATGGCATTTTTGACACGTGATTTAATATTTTTATTCAGGATTGCACAATATTTGTGTCCTACTGAGTATTCTCATATATTTACTATTTTTCCTACTTCTCACATATTAGAACGGGTCGTTAGATAGCGGGCGATGTGATGCAGTGTGTGTTTGGATTCATTGGACTCAATAAATTAAATTCGATGTAATGAGACTAAATTTTTATTTTCAGCATTAATTTTAGTCTTATTATCGTACGAATCTTTCATTTAAGGTTTTGAAATATGATTTATTTGGTTATAAATTTCAGTTTGTGTAAAATTATATCAGGGAAATATATATTTTATGATATCTTTATTATACATCATGTATGATAAAATAGGATATGCATGAAATCATTCAAGGGATTCGAACCTTACAGTTGAAAAGGGGTTATCATTGGAATGGAGTAAATTTACTGGGAACTTCATCACTTAATTTTGGGTCCCTCTAATTGTAATTGTAATTGTAATTGTAGCTCCTTTTGTCGCCCATTATTTTAAAATATTATTTGTTACAGTAAGATTTTTCACCACATATTCATCCAATAAATTATTCTACATATAAACAGATAAAGTTATTTTAAATTTCAATTATACATTCTCCAAAAAATACTATTCATTACTCTATTTTTTCTAAAATAGTGGGAGACAGCACACATTGTATATGAAGTGAAGTATTCATAGTAAAATAAACCTTCCACCGCCTGTTTGAATATATAAAATTGGAGAAATGGGATTGATGGAAATAAATAAATGAATAATACAACCTTCAGCCCTAAATTCAATTACATATTATTAAGAGCACAAAATCTTTTATTAAATATACTTAAATCTTATCCATATGGTTATTGCCTAAATTGGTTAAATCTTAATTGCTTAATGTTTTATTTTAATACAAAAAGTAATTTGGTAAATCATTTTCTATTATATATTTTAGAGGGTGCTAGTTTACTTGTCGAGTTTTAAAGAATTTGGATCGTTAAATTTAATTATTTATAAATTTATGTAGCTTTATTAATTTTACTGAAACTTTTAATAGCTATTCGAATTATAAAATTTTGGGTTGATACATTTTGGTATTAGAGCTCAGATTTAAATTTTCTGTAGACTCATTTGTAAAAAAAAATGTGTGAACACTGAAAAGTGACACTGTTCTTGTGACAATGACCGAGAGAGGAAAAAACGTGAATAATAATATGAACAGTGCTCATTACTATTCACGTAACAGTGACTCAGAGTAAGAAAAAAATGTGAATAATAACATGAACAGTGAAAATTGTCATTATTTTAGATTATTTAGCATCGGTCCATGTGCATTACATAATATATTTTTATCATCATAAAAATGTGAATTACATAATAGATTTAGGGCATGATAAAGTATGACAAAGAAAAATGTGTCTATATTGAATAGTTAGCCAAGCTCATGTTTCATGTTCCATTCTGAACATTGGGAAATTATTATTATTATTATTGTTGTTGTTGTTGTTTTAAAAAATATTTATGAGAATGTGATATTAATTGTAATTATTATGTGTAATAAATGTCTGTGATTAACCTTGACCTTATGTAATATTTGTTAATAATTACAAATTTTCTTTAAAATTATAAATTTAAAGATGATGTAATTTTATTTTTTTTAAGTTCTTAATATATAAGAATACAAAGGATTTTTGGTACTCAACGACCACCCTCCGACGACTCTAATGTATGTAAAGGGGTAAGAAGATGAATTTATCCAAACTTTTTGTATAATTTAAATCTTTTAAAATTCCTACTTTTAAATTTTAAGACTTGCGCATTTTTTTTTTCTCGCTAAAATCATGTTATGTATTATGAAAATGTAGGTATAACATGTTAAACTTTATACTGGTGTGTGATGGGCGAATTAATATTATTTTTTAGAAAATGGCACCACTCACTCACACGAATTTGATACATGATTTATTGCGAGTGTACAAGAGTTGAGCAGGAAGAATCAACCACCACCACCACCACAAAATGCACTGCCAATCAAAATGCACCTCCATTTGTCCCTAGAGCTGTCTTAGTGTTGAGCAGTTTCGTACATACAAGCTCTTACTTTTTTCGGAGGTTCCGACCCACTGACTATTGAGGAGTGGATTAGAGGTCTATAGTGCTTATTTCTACACATTACTTGTACGGATGCACAAAAGGTACTATGCGTAGAGTTTGTGTTTGTTGGAGCAAGTCACTGGTAGGAGTTTGTCTCACATACGAGGACCGAATAACATCACGTAACTTGACATGGGAGCAGTTTAAGGACGAGGTGATGACAAAGTATTTCCCACAAGTTTTGAGAGACTATAAGGAATCAGAGTTTTTGCAACTCAGACAGGGAGACATATCGCTTATTGATCACGAGAGGTAGTCTAAGTAGCTCTCAAGGTATTCCTCGTACTTGGTAGATACAGAAGTTAAGAAGATCAGGAGGTTCGAAAACGAATTGTGTGTTGACATATGATTCAATATAGCTCAACTTGTTTTGATTATAACAAACAATACACTTATGATTCTAATAAACTTTGTTTCTTGAGTTTTTCATGAATACATCTTCTTAAGTATTCAAAGACTCAAATCGTCATTCGTTGAAGAAGAAGCAGTCAAATGAGTCTCGAAGAAAAGAAGAACGAGATATTTGAAGATTAAATCTTAGAAGTAGTTTATCGGAACTTAAATGTAAAGGTACAAACTCATCAATTTTTAGAAAGTGTACAAAACTCAAATTATTTCCATAATTCATCACTTGCATAAAAGTGATTTTTCATAATTAAAAAAAAAAAGTCAACTTTTGGTCAACCAAAATTTCACATTTTCGGTCGATCGAAAATGCTGATCTGGTCAGCCTATACAGAAGTTAAGAAGATCAGGATGTTTGAAAATGGACTATGCTTGGAGATCGGCATGATCATTATATCTCATCATTTCACTTCATATCTTGAAATGTTGGAAATGGCACATGTTATTTCATATCAGAGGATTACATTTGAGCATTATGCCCAACAGGGCAAGGAGTTATTGGGAAAAAAGAAAGTAGAATGATCAAAGTAAGGACAGACGTAACTGGTAGAATAAAAGACCAAGCACAAGAGTTCATATCGGTAGGAGTATTACACCTTGTCGTAAGTGTAAGAAACTCCACAAGGGTGAATGCTTACTTGGGAAGAACATGTGTTTTAAGTGAGGTAAGTCAGGACACATTGCTTTAAATAGTACTGTGCCTCCAAAGAAGAAGAATGATGATCAGCACAAAAATAAGAAAGAGAAGGCTCGAGTTTTTGCACTAAATCAGCATGAGGTGGAGCAAGATCCAAATGTGATAGCAAGTTTTTTTGAAAAATCAGGTGTTGCTCTGGATACCAATTGAAAGTTACGGATTACCAAATTAACGGCTACTAAGTTACCGAATGATTATCAAAAGTAATAAGTCACTTTTAATTGTTTCTAAATGGTTAATCAAATAAGACAATTTTCCTAAGTTTGAATACCGCAATAATAAAGAAAACAATAAATAACGAACACCAAAATGATAACGAAGAAACCCCAACTGGGTAAAAACTTCGGGACTAAGCTAGTTACCTCCACTATAGACAATACGGAGTGAGTTACAGTCAGATGATATCTAGCCAACTCCACTAGACTTCTCGATCTATTTTATGCTAACTCAAAGGTCTGCTCAAAGATCTGCTCCAAGATCTTCTGCAATTGTCTATTCCTAGTGAAATTTCAAGAACCTGCTCCAAGGCTTTGTGCTTTTCCTGCTCTTGTAGTTCAACATCTCTCAACCTCAAGCAATATCTGAAGTTCAACTGAGAAAGTATCTGCATATGACCAGCAGGAAGTAGGTAGTGTTTCGGTTTAATAGGTTTGATGTTTTTCCCAAACATGTTGTTATATGATCTCAGAAGAAATGATGAATCACAATGAAATAATATGTTCTTGAATCTTTAAAGAATAAGATGAGGCAATGAAAATCACCTTAGAGTTTCGTCCAATGGCTTGGATATTTATACGAGATGGTAATTGGGTTGAATGGGCCGGAAAATTTGTTTAAAAACTGCAAATTAGGATTTTCGTATAATTCTGCGGCTCAAGCTAAACCTTGGCGACAAGTGAGCGACGAGGATTCTGTTTTTGTCGCTCGAGCAGTGTCCAGGCGATAGGTTAGCGAAAATACGACATCGTGTTTCTCTTCTTTTTATGCTTGAACTAGAACTCAAAACATAATTTATACAAATTGAACCCTAGGTCTTTGAATCTTACAACACATTACAAATTAGTTCTTTTATCCACAGAATTGTCAACACTAAAACCTAATAAGCTATCCATTTGACATTCTGTGACAAAACTATACAGTAAGTCAAGTAATAAAAAAACAAAATCTAAACTACTGAAGTTTCATCAAACTGCATGTCTCTTGCATTTCTTGTTAAACATGTTTCCTGAAATCCACAACTCAAATGCCCAGTGTAAAAGTACGTGATATGGGAAATATAGCAATTAAACACGTGATACCAAAACTAGCTAGATTGAGACATAACACTAATGTTAATCCAAACACCAACAAAAACATTCGTATCACAAATATATCAAAAACTTAATCAGCCAAGTACTATGATATGGAATGCAATGAAATCTATGACTTTCTCCTTAAATCAAAATTCAAAAATTTTACTTTACTATTCTCTCTCCCTTTTTTTACTAAATTTTTTCTCCCCCTTTTTGTCACAAATACGAATGGATAAAAATATTTTAACATATAATCACTCAAAAATGTAGTCGTTAGCATGCATAAGTATAATCAATGTACAGTAAATATTCCCACATACACAGTTCAAGTTAACATGGAGTAAATTGTATAAGTGACTCATGTGTGTAAAATGTCACTAATGCTTTTGTAAGTAGGACTTCAATTCTTAATTTTGTTAGAAATAAAATGCTAAATATCACTGTCAATAAGTATATTCCTCTACTTATGAAAGTCAAACCATTAAAAGCACATTATGACCTACAAAGAAAAACTCATTTTTAAGGATAACTTCTTTTTTCTGGTGGACTTTTTGCATATATTTTTCATATATTTTTATTTTTTATATGATTTTTTAATCTCCTCAAATTTTTTACATCTTTAGTGCAGGTCATTTTCCATTAAACGACTAAAATGATCCAAGTAACGAGATTTAGACCGGTTAATTCAAGTCAGTTAATCATGTGCACTAAGTTATGAGAAATCCTTCAAACTTAATTGTTCAAGTCAAACAGACTTCGAATAAGCGCTCTTGGGTGGGGTGGGCCATTCCATCAAATCACGCGCTCTAAGCCCGGCCTGCACACGGCTAGGAAAAAAAAAAAGATAATGAGTTTTTATTATTGGGGATAACCGAGAGCTTATGTCTAGTAAATAAGGTCAATTTATATTCAAAGTCACCTTATTAATATGTGATTGTCATATCAAATCTCACACACGCTGTAAAGTCTCATTAACAATATCATAGTGTATGCAGTATAGATGGTACATGGAGACACATATACTAAGTACTCCATAAATAACATAAGCTAGCAATGAAAATTATGTTACAACTCATCGATTAAATTCATGCTTTATTACAACAAATAAATTCACGTATATTATATATGCTGTAAAAACAAAGTCTCGCATTTTTATTTTTCAATTTTTCATTTCATTTTATTTTATTTTAAAGCATGAATGTATCAATCACATAAAAATAATAATAATAAATGTATGAATTTTCTACTAAGAAAATAAATAAACAAATATGATATATGCATAAATCAATGTTACACAATGCTAAAACACGAGCATGCACCAAGAATATCTAATCAGTTGGGTATGTAAATATTCTTTCCTTCCTATGACCAATAGGAACTAGGTGGTGTTTCGGTTTAATGAGTTTGATGTTTTTTCCAAATAGGTGGTTATATGATCTTAAGAAGAAAAGATGAATCATATGTTCTTGGATCTTTAGAGAATAAGATGAGGCAATGAAAATAATGAAAATCACCTTAGAGTTTTGTCCAATGGCTTTGATATTTATAGAAGATGGTAATTGGGTTGAATGAGTCGAAAAAATCTGTTTAAAAATGCAAATTAGGGTTTTTTCGTAAAATCTTGTCGCTCGAGCTAAATATTGGCGATAAGCGAGCGACGGCATCTCACTCGAGCGAGAGTCGATCGACGAGAATTCTATTTTTGTCGCTCGAGCAGTGTCCAGACGATAGGCTAGCAAAATGCGACGCCATATTTCTCCTCTTTTTATGCTTGAACCATATATTTTATAACCTAATTTATACAAATTAAACCCTAGCTCATTGACTTTTATAACACATTACAAATTAGTCATTTTGTCCACAGAATTGCCAACACTAAAACCTAACAATTTTATTATTATTTGAAGTACATGGTTATGTTCTTGATCTTGCATCATCTATCGTTAAGTCTAAAACTATAATTAAGAAAATAGGTATTATATTACTATCTGATACCTGCTTACGTACATTCTGACTCATGGGCTACAAATTCTTTTATCTCTACACCTTTCGTCTCTATGTCTAACTTTGTATGTGTGAAAATGAATAATGAATTAGAGGTTAACATCCATTCAGGAAGAAACCTTTGCACAAATCAGATGACTAATGCTATGAAGTTAGAGATTGGTATGACGGTATGATATTTTTGACGCATGATTTAATATTTTTATTCGGAATTGCACAAAATATTCGTGTTCTACTGAGTATTCCCATATATTTACCATTTTCTCTACCTCTCACAGATTAAAACAGGTCGTTGGATGGTGGGCAATGAAGTGCAATTATTGTGCTGGATTCATTGGACTCAATAAATTAAATCCGGGTAACGAGACTAAACTTTTTTTTCCAGCATTAATTTTAGTCTTATTATCGTATGAATCTTTCATTTAAGATTTTGAAACATGATTTATGTGGTTATAAATTTCCGTTTGTGTTAAATTATATTGGTGAAATATATATTTTATGATATCTTTATTATCCATCCATCATGTATGATAAATTAGGATATGCATGAAATCATCCAAGGGATTCGGACCTTACATATATAAAATTGAAGAGATCGGATTGATGGAAATAAATAAATGAATAATACAACCCGCAGCCGTAAATTAAATTACATATTACTAAGAGTACAAAATCTTTTATTAAGGATACATATGGTTACTGTCTGAATTGGTCACATCTTAATTGCTTAATGTTTTATTAAAACGAAAAGTAATTAGTAAAGTAAATCGTTTTCTATTATATATTTTAGAGGGTGCTCGTTTACTTGCCGAGTTTTAAAGAATTTGGATAGTTAAATTTAATTACTTATAAATTTATGTAACTTTATTAAATTTTACTGAAACTTTTAATAGCGATTCGAATTATAAAATTTTGATAGCGATACAGTTTGATATCAGAGTTCAAATTTAAATTTGCTATGGATTCATTTGGAAAAAAAAATGTGTGAACAATGGCACTGTTCACGTGACAGTGATCGAGAGAGGAAAATAAAAATGTGAATAATAACATGAACAGTATCACTATTCACGTGACAGTGACCAAAAGAAAAAAAATTGAATAATAGCATGAACAGTACGTGAAGAGTGAAAATTATCATTATTTTAGATTATTCTTTGTTTACTGATAGTGACCGAGAGGAAGAAAAAAAATCTGAACAGTGACGTGAACATTGAAAAATGAGGAACATTCATTGTACTTGAATTCATCGGACTCAATAATTAAATCTAATGTAACGGGACTAAATTTTTATTTTCAGCATTAATTTTAGTCTTATTATCGTACGAATCTTTCATTTAAGATTTTGAAACATGATTTATTTGGTTATAAATTTCAATTTTTGTTAAATTATATTGGTGAAAATATATGTATGTGTGTGAGAGAGAGAGAGAGAGAGAGAGAGAGAGAGAGAATGGGATATGCACGAAATCATCCAAGGGATTCGGACCTTACAGTTGAAAATGGGTTATCATTGGAATGGAGTCAGTTTACTGGGAACTTCATCACTTAATTTTGGTCCCTGTAGTATAGGCAGTCAAATAAACCTTCCACCGCCTGCTTGAATATATAAAATTGGAGAAATGGGATTGATGGAAATAAATACAACCCGCAGCCGTAAATTCAGTTACATATTATTAAAAGTACAAAATCTTTTATTAAGGATACATAATCTTATCAATATGGTTACTGCCTAAACTGGTTAGATCTTAATTGCTCAGAGGGTGTTTAAAATTAAATTTTTAATAGATTGTGATAAAAAATTTTGAAATGTGTAGTTGAAAAGTTGTGGTACACATAAAAGACGTGCTTAATATTGATTATTTGACTTTAACTTGGATTACAATCGAATTTTAATCCAGACCAAATAGGGGCTTAATGTTTTATTAAAACCAAAAGGAACTAGTATAGTAAATCATTTTCTATTATATATATTAGAGGGTGCTCGTATAGTTGCCGAGTTTTAAAAAAAATTTGGACCGTTAAATTTAATTACTAATAAATTTATGTAACTTCATTAAATTTTATTGAAACTTTTAATAGCGATTTCAATTATAAAAATTTGGGTCGTTACACATTGTTTCATATAACTCCTCAACTTCGTTGGGTAATTTCAATGTGATAGATCTATTTGAAGTTGCATCCACTATGTTGGGTTCAATCCAGTATTGAAGTATTGAACTTGGAAGTTTTTCTTAATATCGTGGTAGGACACTTTCTGATCAAGTCATTAAACATTTCACATGCTTAGTGAAAACTCTCTAATTCGTCCTACTCAAATATGGATATCTCGTGTCTTATTTTAGTTACCATTGACAATGGATTGTGACGAATTTTGTACGAGATCATTCCAATTTCTAATACTTCTCGCAGGTAGGGAATCCAATCATTCTCTTGCTCCATCTCTAAGTGTATATGGGAAGAGTCTCAACATGATTGCTTCAATAGATACTCCATGACAATTGTAGTTTTGGTAGACATTCAAGAAGCGTGAGATGTGATTGTATGGATTCTCATGAGATTTCTTATAATAAATTGCATTCTAGAACAATAAAATGATGTCTGCCCCTAGTCAAAAATTTGGTTGCCCAAATAGAGAATAAACAATACTTGACTGGTTTAGCACAACATTTGGTGTGATGAATTGCCCAGGTGGTTTAGGGTAGGGTTTAGGGTGGCAATTCATCTTCATCAATTTGAACTGGTTGTTCAACCTGCGCTGATTGTAATGATGTGTTCTGTTTTGCCATGACGTTCTCTTGCTGTTGCTTAATTATCTGTTTGGAAGTGCATTCGAATTTTGGATCAATTGGTATTAGATCATCGTTTTTCGAACTTTGCATGCAATGAAACTTGAAAAAGAAAAGCAAGAATAGAATTTTAAATCAAAATTATAATTAATTAATACAAATAAAAACAAATAAAGTAGTCCCCAGTAGCCGTGCCAAAAAAAAAAAACTTGTTCTTGTGATTCCGCAAATGTATGGATCGTAACAAGTAGTAAAACAAATTTTAAGTCCAAGTATCGTCCCACAAACACTACTATTTACTATCAGTTTTTCAATTAACATAGCCTCAATTTAATTTCAAATTGTAACGATTTTCAAATCAATTTTCATTTTGTAACTAAAAATTTACTAAATTAAATAAAGAAATCAAAATAACACGATTAAGAAAATGATGAGATTAGATAGTTAGGAGTTCCAATTTCACCAAAGTTTCTTAACTTTAATCTAATTCCAATTCATTCTGCCCATTTACGTGCCAACAATCAAATAAGCCTATTGTAGTTAGTGATCCCTATAGAGGAACATTAATCTTATTCATATGCTCGAATTTACTATATCTCTAGATAAATTCACACATATTATGAATGCTTTAACTTATAGGAATTCTATATAGATTGCATCCTATAATTATATCTCGATTTCTTATAATATCTATGTTAATTATTGCACGAGTTAGAATCATATTTTACCTCTCGATTTTCGTACTATTCCTAAATTAATCATTCAAGCAACTGACGCACTAAACACACAATAATTAGTTAACGCATATAATAATGACACAAAGTCTTCGAATTAAACGAAAATTAAGCAAGCCCAAAGTTACATTGTTCACCCTAACATGAAAATGCTTATCTACTCATAATGATGAAATTAAACAAACAAGATTTAAAAGACATTACCGGATTTAATTATAATCAACAAGATAAAATTACTCTGAGCCATTTTTTGATTTTCGCCACACGAATCCCTACAATTACCCTTCGTTTTTCTTCCTTGTATAATGTAAATCTTCTGGTAAATTTGAAGGAACGTGATTGATTCTCCAAATGCCTAAACAAATTCTCGAGTTTGGTTTGCTATTTTCGGTTCTTAATTTTGCAAAACATTGAAAACGTATTTGGTCTAATATTTTTAAAAATGTATTTTCGAAAACAAGATTAAATTTATAACATAAAACTCAAAATATATTTTTGACGTTTTGAGTGTTTTTAGTGAAAATTCTGAAAACAATCAAAATATGAAAACAAGTGTTTAAATAAAAAT
>CAIGRB010082067.1:20299-47366 GCA_903798255.1 Fraxinus quadrangulata | reverse complement strand
GTTTTCGACTTACATCGACTTAACAGTAGGATAAAAGATATGATCGATAAACGAGATTGACACATATCCATATCTCATAATTGATCGGATCATATTGACGAAAGGATTATAGTTTCACGGTAAATGAACAAGTTTGATTTTGTCACACTACATGACATTTCCCGTTACATGTATTACCCTAACACATTGGTAGATGGCAATCTGGGACGACGAATGTGAATTAGTGATAAATTAAAAGGGGTGTTTTAATTTATCGATTTTGATCAGATCAAAATAATAATTTACGTCGTTAGGCATCGTGATTGGGAACCTAATGTGTTACACACAAAAGAGAACCGAAGAATGAGATTTATCAATTAATTAATTGACAAGTGTTGGATAATTAATTAATTGAGTTGCTTATTAATATGTCCGAATTAATTAATTAGATTAATCAATTCATGGACCAGACTTAATTAATTTGATTAATTAAATATTGGACCGGGTTAAATTTGAGAGACGGGCCGATCCCACTTTAATTTATATTAATATGCTACTAGAGTTTGAGAATTGTATGTATTTTTTCTATTATTCTTCCTAGCACAAGAAAAGAAACAATAACCGTCATTCTTGTTCTCTGTGTGGATCGCCATTGGAGGTTGGACAATTGGACAGCTTGGATTGCAGATCGTAATCATTGGAGTTCAAGGAAAAATAAAGGAATTTACAGAATTCATCAAATGTATAATTTCTATCACAATTTCTATCTAAATACAAAGCAGATCCTTGTATGGGAATTGAAAATTGTATACTTTCCGTTGCGCATGATTAAGTAAATTCACAACATGCCAAACAATTGTGAACAAATCGATATTAAGTGCATCCAACATTACAAAATTGAGCATGTTCTGTTAACATATTAGAAAGAATATTAGGCATAACTCAACTTAACAAAATTGACTTGTTAGGAGAGGACTACATTTACCTTATTAAATGGATCGTGTGAATATCACAAATCAATATGAGTTTATAATAGCATGCTCCTCATCAAATGAAGAGGAACGGAGGGGCTGCAGGTTCAACTTGTATTTTCTGCCTAAAAGGACTAGACTAAGTACCACAATGTATCCTTTAAGGTATATATGGTCAAATCTCTCTAGAACTCTATCTGTCTCTCTCTCTAATTTATTCAGAATATATATACATATCTTATCTTACATATGAGATGGGCAGCACGCACTTCCAATTGGCAATGCATCATGACCAGGAGAGGAAAATTTGTCCTTGTTTGGGTTCCATTAAAATTAAATTTTGGGGAAAAAAAATGTATTTGTAGTAGTGATTTTTTAAAGAATGTATGGTTAAAAAAAAAAGAAAACGTTATGAATTTATATGTAATATTATTTTATTAGAGAATGCGTGATTGAAAAGAAGAAAAAAATGCATTAAAATTTTAATGTAGCCCATGTCACGACTACTTCCAAATAGTTGGTTGGTTGAATTTGAAAGTTCGTTAAGTTTTCAACTTCACCTTGAATAGCCTAATTGTCTTGGTCGTTTGAGTTTCTTAAGACACTACGTACTACACCACGACCAAGTGGAAGTCGAGAAAGTTAAAAGAAGCTGGCCAACTCAAAATCGAGTAGCAACTTTTAACATAGCTGAAAACATTTTCGAGAAAAAAAAAAAGTAGTAGTAGTAGTATGTCTTTTTGGATGACTCTTTCAATCATGCAAAATTCCACTTACCATTTTCCTTTGAGTTTGATAGGGAAACAAATTATTCTTTATGACTGAATGGGTTCAAATGACACAAAGTTATAGTATTCATTGTATGCATAGAAATAGTCTACTAATGGTGTTAGGACCGTGTCCACAAATTAGATATCGATCGAAATTAGTATAAATGAGTTCACAAGTTAGTCTACCATAGACAATCTTAAAGGTTTGAATCATAGCTTGATGTGCTAAACAATTTAACAAATATTATAGGAATTCACTGTTCTAATAACCAGACAATTATACAAGTCAACGCGTCTTGACCCATGAGAGAGCCAATTTTGTCACCATATTTTCCATATTCAAATCGAATTATAGAATGATTTGTACTCAATTAAATCGAATATAAAACTAGTGGAACGTACTACTCAATCACGTGGATAAATCGTTATCACATATGTTCATTAATGGATGAATGTATCCACTAAAATGTTCATATACTTTAACCAAAGTAGATTTTCGAACATCTACGGCGTTCTACACATACACTTATGACAAGAAGTCGAATCATAATTATACCACGTTTCTTAACATGTTTGTCCTATTGTTCCTGTTCAAAAGACAAAGAGAGTGGTTTGTTCCTGTTATAAATAAGTTCAACTAAGTGGAAAGTATGGCAAGTTTTGCAGAGTTACTGACACCATGTGCAAGCATAATAAGCCATCAATACCAACCTCTGAACAAATGCATGCACGAGCTTATACATTCTTGCATGTGAATTAGGACGCCATTTGTCCACTTTACTGCTCAATATTTTATAGCTATAGTGATCAAAATCTGTTAAACCAATGTCAACTTTAATCTGTTAAACTAATGATAGCTGTGTATACTTCAGGAAAAGAGATAGTGGATCGATCGCATATTTGTTATTATATATTGACGATGTGTTTATAGCAGCCGAAGATAAAGTAGAGATCAGGAAGGTAAAATCTCAACTTAGTAAGGAGTTTGACATGAAACATTTGGGTGTTGTAAGGAAGATTATTGGTATGAAAATTTTGAGGAATAGAAATGTTGGAAGATTATATTTGAGTCAGAAGCAGTACACTGAGAAGGTGCTTCAAAGGTTCAATATGGTGAATGGTAAGGCTGTTAGTACTCCTTTGGCTGTCCACTTTAAATTATCATCTAACTTGTGTCTTCAATCAGATGAAGACATTGATTACATGATTTATACAAGACCAGATTTTGCTCATGTAGTTAGTGAAGTTAGTAGATACATGGCAAATTCTAACAAAGAACATTAGAAAGCAATGCAATGGATATTTCAGATACTTGAGGGACTCGTCTAAACCTTGTTTGCATTTTGAAAAAAATAAAGATGAAGTCATTGGGTATGTAGATTCAGATTATATGGGGGATCTCGATAAGAGGAGATCATTTACAGGGTATGTATTTACCTTTGGAGGCTGTGCTATCAGCTAGAAAACTACTTTGTAGAATACAGTAGGTTTGTCTACAACAGGAGCATAGTACATGGCCATTATAGAAATATGTAAGGAGGCTATGTAGTTGAAAGGATTAATTGATGAAATCAGTGAAGACTTGCAGATTTCTGCAGTATATTGTAATAGTCAGAGTGTTTTTTTCTTGACTATAAATCAGATGTTTTACGAGAGAACTAAATACATTTATGTAAGGTATCATTTTGTACGTGATTGCTTAAATTTAGTAGGAGCTCATTGTGGTTTGTTTGGAAGAGGATGATTGGTGTTCACTTGGAGATGTATTTTGAATTCCTTATGTTGGAATTTGGTTTAAGGTGGAGATTTGCTGTAATGTGACTCAAATTCCACATGATTTGGTGTTTGCTTGAATAGAAGAAGTCTAAGGAATTTTAGTTTGAAAAGTCCTAATTAGAGAAGATTAAATTTTATCAAAGATTGAGAGTTTGGCTTAGAAAAGAATTTTAGAATGGTAAAAACATCATTGGAAGAATTAAACCCGAGAATGGAGCGCCGCGGCACATGGAGAAAAACAGGGCAAAACGTCCGGCAGCACGACGTTGGGCCCCTTGCGAGAGTATTGTGATCTATATATTGTAAATACATTCATTATTGATTATAGTGAAATTCTCCTTTTCTTGTTGTAGTTTTTTTCCCATAAACTCATATAAATGTTGGTGTTCTTATTTGTTTTAGTTTATTTCATTATTGCCATTATCTTGCGATCAATTCATAATAATAACTTTTCTAAATGAACATCTTTATTCTGAAGCCACTTCGTTTCTGTCATCAAAATGTGGAAGAGTCGTTCTTCAAAGTTAAATCGGCTTGAACCTCAGTAGAAACTTCCTTAAGCAAATGAGATGGATCCAAAATATACTTTTGGAGTGTGGACACATGAAACATCTTCTCAATGAAATCGGTAATTCAAATCAATTGGCTAGCGATCTAATCCTTTTCTTGATCTCAAACAAACCATTATATCGAGATGTTAACTTTCCTTTCTTATCGTGCTTAAACATCATTTTAATCTGTGAAACCTTAATAAACACTTAATCTCCAATTTCAAATTTCAAAGATCAACGCCTTTTATTCACATAACTCTGTTGGAGATCTTGGACGTGCGTATGTTATTCTTAATCTTCTCGACAACGGATATCACATCTTGCACCATTTTGGTCCTAACAAATATTGTTCACCTAGTTTATCCCAATATATAGGCAATCAAAATTTCCTTTGGTGCAAAAAACAAAATTTTAAGGCGATCGACATTCTGACTTGTACTTTGAGTGTATGGATAACCAATTCTTGATATGCAGACCCTGGTGGATGAAAATTAACAAAATTCTAAGGCCCACAAAAATTTATACTGATTTGACATTTTTGGTATTCTACAGCTCCTAAAACTCGCTACACCACCTAAAACTTCTTGTCAAAATATTTTCTAGAAAGAAATCATCTGCTTCAAGGGGTTGTCTGCACACTTACAGTGATAAAATAAACTGAACATGCGAATTTACATATCACATTCTTTTATTATTAAACATGCGAATAATGGTACTTATAATCACTAACAATAAGTTGCATGCTTGCATTTAGAAACATAGTGTAACACAATTTATATTTTAATAATACATAATTTGTACGATTAATGTGTAAGGGTTGTCACCTTATATTGAAAAGTTGTAATGTTGATTAATTAACTATTCAAATTTTTGTCAACGTGACACCAATATATTTGTAACGTATTGAATGGACCCATATCAAGTTTAATTCTATAGGTGTGAAGAATTAAATTTCACTTGATCGCAGATTTTTTTACTAAATCCTTGACAAGATTGTGTATATATTTCGTGAGTTTCATAGTTCTTTAATTCACTAGTGCGTAAGATCAATTTAATTGATCAAATATCTCGGTGATTTGGAGATTTGAGAATGAGCAAAGTAGAAAATACAAATTCGTGTAAAAAATCGTTGCCTTGAAAAACAGGTGAATGACTACTTAAGTATTTTTTATTCAACAATTTAAATTTGTGCTCAATGTTTAGCAACGACTAAATTTCAACATCTATGATTGATTTATAGGATTGTTAGAGAAAATGATACTTAAGTTGGTGATAATTAGATTCGTAAAACGATCGTTTGTGCTTGTACCTAATTTTATCGGATCTCTGATTTGGATAAAATACATACTACAGGTCTAAAGAAAGTATTACATATGTATTAGCTTATGTGATCTTATATATTTCGAAAGTACGGTCTTTTGCATTTAATAAAAAAAGCAAAGACTAATATTAGTTTGGGTGCTATAGGATCGACCACATATGATCTAATTATTGGGGTTTGAATAATATATGTTCGATTAGGTCCTTGTGGAAACTTTATAAAATATTGTGATTTCGATGCAATAACTATAAATTTTTTTGGGTTTAACTGCAATTACTATAAAAATTTTGAACTTAATTGTAATTACTATGAAAGTTGTAAACTTAATTGTATTTGGAATTGATATTCTATGACTACGTTAATAATTAAATATGTTATGAACTAATTGGATTTAGAACTTTTGAAACTCCTATTTCAATTTCAATTGTGAATCCTATGGGACTTTATTTTGAATATTTGTTGATCATGGATTGGGACTCCTTTATTTCTATAAATAGAGAGTAGATAGAACCAAAATCTATAACACATGAAGTCTATGTTTGAGCCTCATTCTTTAATTCATTTTTAAAAAAAAAAATTTATTTTCAGCCACACAATCTTTCAATTAAATAATTTTATACATAAATCTTTAACTTTCTTTACTTTTTAACCATACATGTTCCAAAAAATCACTATCACAAAATCCTTTTTTTTTTTTTTTCAAAAAATGAGACTCAAACAAACCCTAATTCTTTATATTGTCCAAATTTAGAGAGAAAATGAGAAAATTATTTTCTTTTTCTCTTCATCTATCTAGTCCGAAATTAATTTCTCAATTTTATTAAAAAAAGGTGTTCACATGTTGGTGTAGTTTTGAATTTGAAGAATGCCATAGAAGACTTAAATTTTTGAAGCCTCAAATTCTTAAAATTAAAATAAAAAAGTTCACGATCTACAAAATTGGGAGATCGTGATTCAAATCCAATCAATATCAGAATATTGAATTTAGGTAAATTCTAATTCTTTATTTTTTATTATAACATACATGTGAACATTTACTAACAAACTTGACTCTTTGAATTAAAGAAAATCTTGATTTTCGTGCAATACAGAATTATTTAGTCCTTCTAAAAATGATCTTAATTCTGTATCTTGAATTGCATATCTTGAATCTCTTCACACTTCAACATGTGTATTTTAATTTTATGGAAATTGATTTGTTGTCCTTGCCTTTCACATAATAGCATGAATAATTTGATGGACTTACATGCTCTTTTTTAGATAGAGAGGACACCAATTTCGTAGTTAGATTGTAATTTTATTTCCCAACTTCCGCAATAATCATCAATTAATTAATTTATAATAATATCCACAAGACATTATCAAATTCAACAAGTTATCTCGTGGGCCACATGAAGTATAACACGTCAAATGAAGAGGTATGGAGGAGCTGCATAGATGCACCAAGGGTGTGTTTGAATCCTTTTTTGTAAAAAATAAGTTTTATAATAGTAATTTTTCGAGAATGTATACTTAAAATGTAAAAAAAAAAAAAATTGGGTTCCAGTGTAAATTTGTTTTATTGGAAGAATGTGCGATTGAAAATAAGTTTGAGAAAAAATGATTTTTATATAACGGGGGCTCCATTTTTTCAAACCTCATTTTCAACCATACATTCTCTTGTAAAATAATGTTACATGTAAACCAAAAAAATTTCGTTATTTTTAACTACACATTCTCTAAAAAAAATAGTTACTAGTACAAAACACATTTTCTTCCAAAATCTCATCATGATCTTACGTGCATGAGATGGGCAGCACGAAGAGGCACTTTCAATTCACAATATTGCATGAGCAGAGCAGAAGAAGAAGATATATGTCACCGATCAAATTTCAGTCTACACTTAATTACTTCTTCATTTATGGTGATGCTTTGTGGGAGTCAACATCCATTCCCTTGCCTTCTAAGTGATTTCCAAACTAGTTTCAATCTAGTTTCGTTGATTCACTTAATTTCTGTACGTTATTGCTTAAAAGTAAGATGAAATTACTTATTTTTGTAGTTTGATCCAAATTTCAATGGATATTTATAGATTAGTTAAAGTGAATTTTAAAGAGGTCAAAATATAGACAAAGAAGTGATTTAGCATCATTCCCACTAGCTGTGCATAGGGACAGATCCAAGACTGGATTACAGGTTGGGCTAATACGTTAAAAAAAATTTATACAAGAAATTTTTTTTTTACATAATTATTTTTTCTACTAAAATAATTAAATGGGCTGGGGGGCCCAGCCAGATCCAGCCCCCCACCAAATCTGTCCCTAGCTACGCACCAAACTCCCACTCGAGCATTCAAAACAGTCGGTGCCCACTGGCGCTAGCCTATCGTTCTAGCGGCACCTACGTCGCGCGCTTCCCACCAGGGTGGAGCTCGAGCGAGTGGTATTAAGCCCACGATTCGTTTCGCGTTTTGACACTTTTTTATGCTATTTTTTTATGCTATTTCTATCTTTAGAACTATTATTAGTGTTTTGACAATATTGTAAATACAATATTTTTGTATTGTTCCTCCTTATTAATTCTTATTATGTTGTGATCTTTACTTCATAGTATACCATATAATTTTGTTCTTAATTCCTAACAAAGATAATGTAAAAAGTTATTGTTTGGATTTTAATACACAAGCGGAAGGATTGTTAATACATAATATAATAATGACTAGAGTGTCGATTTCACGATGACTAATTATGTATTCATTTTACTTTTAGTTGAAACTAGATGAAATATGAAACACACAATTAATTATTTGATTTTGATTTTAACTATATCTACTAAAATAAGCAAGCAAATTCTTGAAACTAATTAAATCACAAAAGATATTACGATATAGAATTCACAATTATAATCGATTTTTGTTTGGAGTGTAAATCAATGATCCAAATATAATCAATAGCTTCTCTCGAAATCAATCAATTATACACTTACAAGAAACTTAATTACATCTAATTAAATTGTGAATATGTAATTATATAGTAATTCACAAATATCATCCCGTAACGATTTAATTTTAATTACGCTTACACGCAAAATAAATTCAACACCACAAAATCCACTCAGTCAACCTCTAAACTTCTGCATGCATGAATTCATATATTCTTGCATGAGAATGGGGACTCTATTTGTCCACGTTGTGCCCCCAATCCTTCCTTTTATAACCATAAGGTCAAAACCCCCCAATATTTTGATATATTTAAATCAAATATATAACCCCAAAGAATTCGAAATATAAATTGATCGAAAAATTATAGGACTAGGAGGGTATATACTATGATAAGAGTCATGTTTGGATTTTGGACTATATTGATAAAGTGATATTCGAAATAAATTTAATAGTCATTTTCGAATTGGACTCGACTCATAATATTCGTCCCCTAATTTTCTACTAATCATATAAATGAAATGTCGAGTTGTAATATTAATTAGTGCTTGTTTGGTAAAAAAATTTATTTCCTAAAAATTTGATCAAATTTCATTTTAATTACACATTTGTTGGATCCACAACTTTATTTCAATTTTCGCCACATATTTAATGGGACCTACCAAATTTTATAAACTTTTAGCATCATCACATGGCTCTTTAGATTGAAACTCTAATATCTCGATGTTTTTATGTAAATTTTACCCACAAAGAAAAAAACCCTTATCTTAAATAAGCAAAAAGGCACACTTTCCAAGTTCTATATATAGAGATGTCCATCTCTCTCTTGAAACACCCCTACCTTTCCCACCCTTTGTCTCTCACTCAATTTACTTGTGATTAATGCGGAAGAAAGTAGAAACTGAGAGCCAAAAAATAGCACCAAAAGGCCACTTTGTGGTGTATGTGGGAAATGAAATGACAAGATTTGTTATTCCTACATCGTATTTGAAGAATCCTTTGTTTCAACAACTGCTTGATAAGGCTGCAGAAGAGTTTGGTTTCGACAATGGGAGTAGAATTACTCTTCCTTGTAATGAAGCTACGTTCCGCAGCCTCATGGCCCGAATTTTATCAAAGCATAGGTAGCTCATGTTCTATAGCCTTTGGTCCGTTATCTTGATCGTGATATATTGTCCTTTTGGGCCTCTCGGGGACACGTTACATACTACTTGTAATTCATGGTTCACTGAAATTCCACTTCTCGTCTGACTTGCATGTGTAATTAATAAGTGGATGGCGTCAGCATTCATCCTGAGCAAGGTTTGAACTCCAATGCAAGAAGTTAAGTAGGGACGTCGTGTATTGCTAAATATAACACCCACTTTTTAGTTATTACTTTGGTTTTGCTCTTTTCCCCCCTTTTGTATTAAATATAAGTGTTTTGACAATGTCCAAAACATTAGTTAATGAAGTACGACAGATGGATTCACTAGGGAAAAGTGGAAAAGAACATAAAATTTTAAAAAAATTAAATAAATAACAATTTAAATAGGAGGGAACTAATTCGAAAACTTTGGAGCTTTGACACAATTATTTTTTTGGACTTTTAAATCCAATTGACCTAAAAGTTGAAAACTTTATGCAACTAATAAAAAAAAATTAATAATGAGCGTCAAGGCACTCCTATGACAACGTAGGCACGCCTTAAAGCGGTCAACGCTTTTGTTAACCAATAAATTAGCGCACAAGTCCTAGGCGTGACGATTTTGCCACGCCTTGCACCTTGTTGGCATCTAGGCTCCATCAAGACGCGCCATTTAGAACACTGCATACTATACACAAAATTCAAGGGTCACATGGGCAAATTTGGGGCTCTTGAATTGGTCCTAAATAAATGAGAAAATTAAGTTGTAGCTCTTTTTGTTTAAAAAAAATTAAATATACCATCTTTTATAATATTAACTTTTACTTATATCTAAATAACATTTAAGATGCGTTTGATTGCAAGCATATAATTTGTATGAAAAGAAAATAAATTTTAAGTAATTGTTTAAAACTTACTTGTATAGAAATTATTAATTTAATGTGTTTGATTAATTTAATTTTCAATCTAGAAAATATTGCACTTGTCTATTTTTTATTGGTAGGTAGATAAGAGAGTGTATAGATGTGTGTGTGTGTGTGTGAGAGAGAGAGAGAGAGAGAGAGAGAGAGAATTACCTAAAAAATAAAAATCATCCCTCCCTAAAGAAAATGTTTTCCTCGTTTGTGAGGAAAATATGATCATATAACCAAACGTTAGAAAATATCTTTCATGAAAAAAATTGTCAATCAAATATCTCAAAAGTAGGAATTTAGGTAAAAAAAAAAAAAAAGACATTTTCTATTAACACTAAAGTCAAAACACACTCTTATTAAAAAGTACCTCTTTACTGTATAAATATTTTGAAAACTCTTATTTGTCATTTTAAACACAATAATTAATTCACTTTTAATCTATAATATCATGAACCACTACTTTCACCACTATCGTCGCCATTGCTGTCACCATTGTACTTGCGTTGCTACATCTTTTAAATCTCACCACCACAACAACAGCCACCAAACCAACCCCTAATCTAGCCCCCACCTTAAATTGTTATCAGTGATGATTTGGAATAAAAGAAGTGGTCGCATCTTCTTTTGCTACTTATTTTTTCCAAATCACCATCATTGCGATGGATTCATCTCGTGCAGTAGCAATATAGAACAAGAAGAAGCTGCCACTTCTTCTCTTTCTTCTCATGCATTTGTTTCCTCATTCTAGATCATCAACTGGGAGATCTAGATATGAAAGTTCAAATCTAGAAATCAAAAGTTTTCTATTAATCAGAAATTTTCATCGAATAACTTTTTTTTTTTTCATTTAGAAATCACGATCAAAAGAACCAATAATGTATGCACGAATTAATATGTAATAGAAGGTGTTAGAATTAAGGTGTGGCATGAATCCTATATGCACGAATTAATATGTAATAGAAGGTGTTAGAATTAAGGTGTGGCATGAATCCTACTTTGAAAATAATTTGGAATTCTAATTAAAGTCGACTTAAGTAGAAATCCTTTTTGAAATGCTACTTTGGAATCCTATTCGAAGTTTATTTGATAAATCTTAGTTGAAGTTCTATTTGAAGAAGTCAAGATATGAACAATGAAGTTTTTGGGGAGCAAAAAGAGTTAAGAAAATCGAATTTAAACTGAGACATGCCCTAACGCCAATAGGCAGCGACCCAGCACCGCTTGCCTAGCACTCACCTATTGTTTGAGCGGCGCCATCGCGAGATGGTTGCTAGCCAGGCGGGCATACCTAGTTCTGTTTGGTTTCGCCTTTTTGGCATAATTTTGGCATTCTATTTCATCTTAACTCTACTTTTGAAGTATAAAATGTCCAGTTCTTCATTGTATTTTAAATTAAGTTAGACAAATCATAAACAAATAATCTTTATATTATTTCTCAATTATCTGCAAATTGCATTGTTCTTGTGTTTTGTGATCTTTATTTCATATTGTGTTTATAATCTCGTATTTTCTTCAACAAATTAGTACAAGAAAAATCTTATATCATCTTCGTTTTCAACAAAAAGGTATGAGTTCACTGAATCTAGAGGTATTATAGGATATTGGACTCCGTGGATAGACTTCCAATTGTTTGAATTCAGCAAATTTAGGGTGTGTTTGACCCTTTATTGGGAAAAAAATGGAATAATAAATAGTATTTTTTGAGAATGTGGTTGAAATTTAAAGTAATTTTATTGGTTTGTGTGTAGAATATTTTATTTGATAAATGTGGGGTGGAGAATCTTACTGTAGCAAATAATTTTTTAGATTAATAGTAGACAAAGAGAAGCTTAGTTAGTTTACTGTGAACTAAAAGTCCAAAAGTGGTAAGTTTGTCAGTTTGGATGTTTGGTTCCTCAGAGAAACCACAATTTCAATATCTCAATGACTCTTGGTAACAAATATTTGAATGTCCAGATGATGTTATGATGGTTTGATTTTTATGAAAAAGTATATGAAAGAAAAGTCGACAGCATTGTAAATGTTGTTACGCCCATGAGTTCAAACGGGTTATATAATATATTACACGTGTTTTTTATGGTCGTGACAGACAATAATGTGAGTGGTTTTAGACGAGAAACATGTCATGTTATTCATGTTTGAGTGGTTCAGTAACATAATATGTTAATTCATATTTTCTAATGGTAATGGTAAACAATGGTATGTAGTGATTTTTGAAAAATAATATTGTGTTACTCGTGTTTTGGCTGGGAGGTAGTGGTGGATAGTGGTGTGGGGTAATTTTAGATGAGCAACACAATATGTACTGATATTTGTGGTGCTAGTGTTGGCATGTGGTGGTGTGAAGTTTTTTCACATGGGAATAATTATATGTTACCCGTGTTGATAAAGTAATAGTAGCAATGATGTTTATTATGTTTATACGAAAAATATAATGTCTCACACTATAAAAGAGTAGCGTACATTAATACATATTTTACCATAACACATAATTCGGAAAAAAAAAAAATTTAGTTTCTAATGAAAATTTTAAATATTGATCTTAAACGTCGAGATATATTAAAAAAATATAAAAGAAATTAAATATAAAATATTTTTTTAATGAAAAAGAAGCCTTTTGAAAAATATAATTCTAAAAAAAATTTCAAATCTTTTGGACAAAAAGTATAATATTTTTGAATTTATCCCTGAATAAAAAGGAAAAATCATACTACAAATATTTCAAAATACAATTTCAAAAATAACAAACTTGTAAAAAGATTTCAAAAATCAAGTGGCCACATTTTGTGACCTATGATAAAATGTAGTGACCTATAGTTTAATTAAACGGGTTATGATCACAATAACACATAATTTATAATTATAATCACAAACTAGTAACAAATTATACAAGGTCATAATTTTTTAAAGTGACCACCACACGAGCCGCTCGCCCTTGGGCGAGTCAAGCGGATTCGGCTAACTTGGCGAGCGGCCGCTAGATTGGTGCTCTGGTTCATTCAAGTACGAGCCCGAGTAGCTCACAAGCTAGTTTTTTACGATTCGACATGTCGCTTGGCTCGTTTTACATCCCTATTAAGAGTGAGATGAAATATATGATCGATAATTGAGATTGACATACAAATGTCATAATTGATTAGATCATATTGACGAAAGCATTATAGTTTTAAGGTAAACAAATAAGTTTGATTTTGTCATAACACGTGACATGTTTCGTCACATGTACTGTTCTAACACATCACTAGACGTCAATTTTAGACGGCGGGTGTGAATTAATGATATATTAAATGGGGGTATTTTATCAATTTTGATTAAATAAAAATATTATTCACATCGTTAAATATTATGATTAGGAACCTAATATGTCAAACACCAAAAGAAAACTAGAAGAATGAAATAGATTAATTAATTAATTGATAAGTACTGGACAATATTTATGAATGGACCAAATTAATTGATCAGATTAATTAATTATGGATTATATTTAATTAATTAGATTAATTAAACATTAGACTAGGTTAAGTTTAAGTGTCGGGTGGCCAAGCCCACTAGACTTCTATTAATAAGTTGTTAAAAGAACACAGTTATTATCTCGCTAGTACAAGAAAAGATAAACCCTAAATCTTTCATTCTTGTTTCTTGCGTGGATTTCTATTGGAGGTTGAACAATTTAACAACTGTAAATTGTAAATCGTAATTGTTCGTGTTCAAGATAAGTAAAGAAGTTTGCATCCTATAACAGTTTCTATCTAAATACAAAGTAAATTCTTGATGGGAATTAAAATTATTTTTATTTTTCGCCGTGCATGATTAAGTGAGTTCCCAACAGTGGTATTAGAGCATTTTATGCTGATTTTCTTGTTCCTAATTTGATTTGAAACAGAAAATAATTTTTTGATCAAAATTTGGATTTGAAACGGGTTGCCGGTGACAACAGTTGCCATTGGCATTAGCGGTGCGGCGAAGTAGTAGGTAGGGGTGGGCATGGGTTGGGTCATTTTTTGCTTTAACCCAATATGATCGGTTTGATCAAAATTTAATACAGCCTAACCCGTGTAAATGTTGAAACCAAACCAAACCAAATCCAACCCAAGTCAACCAAGTATTGGTCGAGTTGGGTTCAGTTTGGAACAACTTGCCAACAAAGATTAAAGTCATTCAATTTTCTATTATACTAAATTCAAATAGATTATATTAAATAGTAAACAAATAAATAAAATTATTTATTATCTTATTCAATCCTCATTGGTTAATCTTATAAAGAATAAAGTGCATTATATTTCTTTTCTTTTTTTTTTTTTCTAAAGTAGGTAGGTCAAGTTGTGGGGATTTATTCGATTTTCATGGGTTAATCCATAACCCGACCCAACATAACTCGCCTACACGATAAAAAAAATCGAACCCACTTAAAAACAACAAAAAAATCGACCCAAACAGATCGGGTTGGTTTGATTACGTTGATTTTGCCGAGTTTGGTCGGGTTTTGCTCACCCCTAATAGTGGACGCTAATTTATGTTTTGAGCCAACCGATGTTGCTAATCACAATGGCACCGTCTCCGCTATTGTTGTGCCTTGTTAGTGCAGATTCAAGCCCTACTGTCGATTTACGCTACTGCAAATTGGGATGGCACCCTTCAATGTTGCCAATGTCCGCGTCGAGCTATTGTCAGCATCAATATTTTTGTAGGTTCCTTTTTTTTTAGGTGGTTGATTGTAGGTGGGGACCTCTGATGCATTTGATACATTGTATGCCCCTTTTTGCAATTAGGTTCAGGGGTCAAGTTTGTTATTTTAAATTAAAGGGCATGCTTTTAATTTAAATAAGTAGTCAATTTGCAATTATTAAAGGAATTGCTTTCTCTACAATTTGAGAAATAAGACGGGTGAATGTATACTTTTTAAATGGGTCAAATTGCAAAATTTCAAAATGTGTTTGACCTGTATATTCCATTTGATCCGAATTAAAATTTTATTTAAAACTGACCATTTTTTTTTTATTATTTTAACTTAAATAATAAACTTCAACCTAAATTGAATTGTATTTTATTTAGAAGTTTTATATTAAATTCAAATGTTAATTCAATTATAACTAGAGTCGAATTCTAATTTGATATTTAATTAGAATTTGATTTTAATTAAATTATCTCACCCTAAAATGTTCTTGGAATTAGTGTTGAACTTTAATTTGGTATTTAATTATAATTTGAATTTAATTAAATAATTCATCCTATAATTGTGGAATTAGAGTTGGACTTTAATACAATATTTAATTTAAAGTTTGATTTTAATTAAATAAACCCTCTTATTAAATTAATTGATTATTTAATTATTTTTCTCAATTTGTTTAAATTAGTTTGGACGACCTTAATTGTTAAAAACTTAAAATATATTTACATATAATAATAAATATTATACATAAATTTATTTATGTGATGAATGTATATTTAGTAGAAGATTATAGACTCAACCTAAGGATATATTTAATGGTTAGTTTTAATTCTTATTGAATTTTGAGCATGCGTGTTCTTATTTATTTTGGACATTGGAGTCTGTTGTAATTATTATTGGCTTGTGTATTCAATTCGTTTAGGTCCACATGCCAATTAGTATAAAATATATGTTGCAAATGCAAGAAAATGAATAAATCATAAAGATGAAACATTGTATGATCAAATGTTATGTCCACTAAGAACTGACAAACTAATTTTCCTTGTGACTAACTACAACCCAACAACACTCTCCCCAGTCTCTACCTAGTTTGTTTGTTTTTATGTTTTTTTTGGTCTATTTTATTATTTATTTAATTTTTGTTCAGATAAAGAAAAAATCGTACAAAACAATAAATCTAACATTTTAACGGTCAAATATATATAAAACTGTGAATCAGGAACCTAGAACTAGAGGTGTCAATCCGGGTGATCCGAGCCAGGTCGGCCCACCAACATATGAGCCCGGTAACACCCCGCGTGAAAAAAAGCCCGCCCGCTATGGGTTCCGGGCCGATTTCGGGTCAGCCCACAAATTTTGAACTACAACCCAGGTTCGCCCGCTGACCCATCCAGGTCGAGCCCATGTGGGTCACAGGTCACGATTTGTTCCGATTTAGCCGTATGATTGTATAAATAAAATTATAGAATTATAGAATTTTTCATATTTATAGCAAAAAAAAATATTTTTGTTTTTGGTTAAATGTAAACTATGAATTAAACAGAATGATAAATTCATATTTATATCAAGAAATATTTACATAGAATTCAAATTTAATGTTACACGAAATATTTATAACTTTGCAAAGTTAAATACTTAAATTTAATTTAAACAAATAATAACTAAATGCATTTTTAATTACTATTATCAAATATTTATAGCATAAGTACATCCCAACTATGTTGACACCTACTTTTACTATAATTTATAGTTTAAGTACATTCCAACTAGGTTGGCACCTACTTAAATCTAACTTTTAACTATAATTTAGTTGTTCAAAAATTATATATTTGTTTCCCAATCAATCTTTAGGAACTGCAAGATTTTTAAAATTTTCAACAACATCATCAATAATTTTATCTTGCATCATTGATCCGCGCATATTCAATCTTTCACGCATATGAGAGCTTTCAAAATATCTTCTTTAAGTCTAAATCTTCTTTCGTCCAATACCTTGTTACCTGCACTAAAAGCAGACTCGGATGCCACTGTTAAGACTGGAACTGTTAGTATATCTCGTGTCATTTTAGATAATACAAAATATGATCGTTCATTTAATTTTCACCATCGTAAAATATCTAAATTATCCACTTCATCTTCAGGCTATCTGCAGCAAGCTAGCTGAGCCTGAAAGAGAACCGTACCCCCCTTTTTTTCAAAATTTTTTAATTTTCTTTTTCACGGGCCAGCGGGTTAACCGCGGCCAGTGAAGGTGCAACCTATGAAGTCAACGGGTCACACCTCCTTGACCCGTGAATCGCCCGCTCGGGTCTGACCGGCTTGTCCGTCTTAACACCTCTACCTAGAACTCAATAACATATACTGGTATCCTCTTTCCTTGAGTTGCAACTCTGCCAATATTTGATGACCAGAAATGAAATTTAGGCCCAAAATTGATATAGATTAAAATTTTAATTTTAATTTTAATTTAAAACAAAGTAAATAATTAATTTTTATCATATATTTCATTGAACCCACAACTTTTCAATCACAAATTTCTTCAAATTCAAAATCTACTAAAAAATTGATTTTAATCCCCACTAAACAAAGGCTTAGTTTCAGATTAAAGTAACCCACTTTGCTAATAAAGATAGCAGGTTTTATAAGCAAAGCTTGAAATTAAGCAGAGGTAACTGTTAAGTAAATCTACGCTTATACACACATTCGGAAAGTAACATATTTTGTGGTAGATGTAATACCACAGAACCCCTGAGAACAAACTGTACAAAGATATCAAATTAAGAAACTCCTGAACCTTCAAACAAACAAAGATTACACTAAACAGCGTGTTATGCAAAAGTTACACCTAGCACTAAATCTACAAAGTTTGATAAACACATTAACATCTTTATACATGCAGAGGAATTACACAACATTTTGCACACATCAGATTCAGAAATCTCAACAGATTGTTAAAGATCAGATCAAAGTTCGACTACTGAGAGAAATATGACATGGCTCGTCGAAAATCCAAAGTTTTGAGAGGTGATTCTGGGAAATGCTGAGTACCCGGCATCAATAATCCTCGATGAGGCAGAAATACCTGTGGTTGATTGCTGATTGCTGTGTTCTCTCCCACTTTTGACGAAGTGACTTCTTTCTTTTTCTTCACAAATTCAAAGAACTCTGCAACTTGGCGAGCATATCTTCACAAGTGAAAGAATGCCAAACTGATTAGATATCCCCTTTAAGATGTTAAAAAGCATGAAACACTAAATCAAGTAATGAGAAATCAGGAGAAAACTAATTACTTTCCAAAGAAGCTTCAAAATATATGTAAAACTAGATGTCTCTTTCTAACGTGTCTGGACTAGCAGTCATCGTGTTCAAAAAACAAAATTACTGCACTTAACAGAGATGCATATTCAAAACATTTCAAGTTGCAAAAAGTAAAGAGAATATAAAAAATTTAAAAAACTATGGAAAAAGATTCCGAAGCATTTTTAAATTGAATCTTAGAGTTGTCACTTTGTAATAGGTCAGCATAAACAAAAATTTAAGGTTCCACAACAACTGTTGATTGCCACTGCAGGTGTAGTAAATAGTATGATTTTAATGTTACACCAACTAGTACATGAGAGGCTCAGATTTCACTCCAAAATCATCAAGAATATTTTGTCATATTGCCAATTTCTCTAATGTTAGCTTCATACACTTGACTCGTAAAGATCCAAAAAAAAAAAAAGGTCCATTCAAGAAATTCACATGTTTGTCCACATATAAGAAGAGCATATTATAAGACTAAAGAACACCAAATCCAAGAACAGCATGCTATTTTGTAAATAGGAGTTCTTACCATAGAAGTAAAATAATACAAATAATTTAAACAAAAAATTTAGAACAGGGGAAGTTGACATACTGCTGCTTAGCTTCCATATCTCTGCTAAAATCAATGTCTGGCTCGCAGTCGAGAACCAAGGCAGGAACCTGCTCATTTCAAAACAGAGGTAAGTCAAAAGGTTTGCAAATCACACTGATCACTTCAAAAAGAATTTGACAGATTAACATAATACCTTTTGGATGCTTGAGTGCATATGATCGCCATCCAAATAATAAACATGGTCCCTTATATGTGGATGCAAAGACCAGTCAGCATCCTGTGGTAGCTTACTGACAGATAAAACCCCATGATTTCCACTTTGGAACGGGAAAAGCCAACTTTCATGCTTCTCATGCAAGTCCTGCAGATATTCTAGAGAGACTCCACCTTCCTCTGCTCTCTGACGCAGCATCATACGCTTGTGGCAAGTATCAGGGCTTGCTCTTAGGTAGATAAAACCATCAGGAATAAGACCAGGCAAACTTGAAACAACTGGATCAAACCAAGAGTCGTAAATGCTGATCTCCATCTCATTCATCCATTTTGCCTCATGAACAGCTCTCACAAAGACCTTCATCATACAAGAATGACAAAATTAATCAGCTGCATAAATCCAGTAACCACGTTTGCTTGTCTTCTCTCTTATAATATTGGCAAAAGAGAAAAGGTAATAAATGTTAAAGTACCAGATTTCTACCAATATGTTTTGAACATTATCATAATAATAATGTTCTGATATTGAAATTCTTCTCAAAACTTTCTGATATAATTATCAAATAAACAAAATGCAGAACTTCACAGATGTTATGACATACTTTCTGAAGTTGAAAAATACATTAGGCCCTTGTTTGGTAAAGATTTTTTCATAACAGATTTTGTGAAAAGTGAGTTTTTTTGGAGTGTGTGTGATCAAAAAGTAAAGAAAAGTTATATCCATGTGCAAAAATATTTTATTGGGAGTACGTGTGTTGAAATGAGTTTGGGGAAAAAAAAGTTTTAGAAAATGGGGACCAAACAAGGGCCAGATATGGTTAGAAAGTATAGTGAGTAGGACATACCATCCTATCACTGAAAACACTCCTTTCCATAAGTCTGAGGGGCTTAATACCACCAGATGACTCCCTCTCCTGCATAACTCTTGTAACAAACACATAGTTTTGGAAGGTATAGGCATATCTCTCTGGCTCAGCATAAAATGCATCTAATATGTTAAAGTGGTCTGGACCCACACTCTTCCACTTGTCAATGGGTTCAGGAACAATCTCCACAAGATCTCTAAGCTCCAGTGTTTCATTGGCTATTCTCTGCAAGAACGTGGTCTTCCCAACACTGATATTTCCTTCAACACAGAATGTGAGTCTCTTCTTATGGGAAGGCTTAATATCAGAATCTGAATTCTCCTTCAGCTCTTCATCCACGCTCTCTTTGATGAACGTAGTTATGCTTTCTGCATGGTTTCTATGTATTATTCCAACCGAACTTCGTAGAAATTCAACCATTTTCTGACTGGATTTCCCAAAAAACTGCAGCAAGCAAATACAAACTCATCATAAAATGGCTACACAATGTGTATAGTTGAGTATATTTTACATATCCATTGATATAACCCTCCGAGGAGACTCAGCTTCCATCTGGAAAGAATTTATAAATATATTGTTGGATAAATGGATACTACTTGTGAGTCTGTTGGATTGCGTGGCTGAAAATCACTTTTGATCAATTCATCTATTAAGCCAAGCACTTCCACCTACATTTTAATTAAAAACTACAAATAGCTATGACACATCGCCTAGCATTAAGACTTGCAAATCAAAGCAAGTGTTAGCAGTCCAATGAAAAAACTCCTTTCAGTTTTCTCTTCTTTTACATGCAGTAAAAAAAAACTCTGTATGTGCATTACAACTATTATCTAACTCCTCATACAATAAGGTTTGAATCTTGAGAGGATGCAATTTACATAGATAATACGTACCCATATATCCAATGAAACCCAAATGCATACGTTTCCTCTCATAGCAGCAACTCAAACGCACCCATATATGCAGGTATTTGTCCATATACAAGCCAGCATCAAATACATTAAGTATATTAAAGAGTACACAGTTATACCTTATCTTTATAGAGCTGTTTAAGCTGATCAACACCATCAAAACCCTTCTCTACCAGCTTCCTTAAATTCCTCGGTCCCACTCCAGGTATTGTCAGCAAGTCCGGGGCCCCAACTACCTGCCCGTCTCCAACTCCACTACTACTCCTCTGCCTTCTCTGCAATCTAACTTGCCTCTCCTCCACGCCTTTTGCGTTCTCCAAATTGTCCACTCCCTTTGCCTCTGTGACCGCAAACTCACCGCTCTTCTCCGAGTTCCCGGCCAGCGTCCTAAACCACAGAGCACGCGACCCACTCTTATTACTATACTTACTCTCCTTCGACAAAACCCAAGCCCTCGATGGAACTGCATTACTCTCCCCTTTAATACAACTACCATTTTCATTAACACACCTGCACATACGATGATTGTTGGCCAGTTTCATAAACTTGAGGTTCTTGGCCGCTACGGTGGATATGGGGTTTTCAGGACGGTGGTATAGGGGTTGACGGAGGGAAGCGGCGGCGGCGGCAGATGAAGGCATTTTAACACTGTTTCGGGTTTTGTAAAACCCTTGAGTGAGACAGCAGGGTAGAGAGAGGGACGAATTAACGGATAGAATTGGGGGGCCAGATGGGCTTCTGCTGAGCAGCTTCTGCATCACTCTGGTGCATTTCACAGCCACAAACTACAGATACAAGTGTTCGCATATAAGTATCTGTATACACGTATTTAGAGGGTTTTTGGGGGAACGTAAAGCACAGGGCTGGAGTTTTTGGGGTTGAAGACAGGAGGATTTGAAATTATTGAGGGAAAATTGCACCATTAGTCATAGAGCTACTGCCTTGGTACCTAAATCGATCCCAATCTCTGAAAAGGTACAAGTATGTCATCAACCTCGTATTTTTGTCCGTGCTAAAAGATGTAAATTGTTGAATTCTGTATTTGAACTCATTTTTGTTACTGGGGACTTATTGTACAACTATTATTCTTCTGCCTAATAGGGTAATTATATGACAGCCAGCTAAACAAAATGTCACGCAAGGTCAATATTCCACTTTGCATCGCTTCTTACAAGTGTCTTCTTAGACAATTAGATCATGCATTTGGACTTCTCGCCAATAATATTATTGTCGGTGATGAGGCACCATCTCCCTGCTGCAGCATATATCCAAGGTGAGGGGCATCTTCCACAAGCGTCACCTTGGTCAAGTTGCACACATTATACTTGATTGACAGTTCTATAGCAGTTGTGGCCTGAAATATATAATATTGTAGATGCAGAAGGGGAATCCTCGACACACACTTGGAACACAGAAACATCAGTGGAGGTACTACCAGTAACCTTTAGATGGGAAAGTTAATTTTTTATTCTTTCAATTAAAGCAAGGTACATTCTGCCATGTAAGAGGACCTACGATGAAGAGTTTTCTTTATTAGTTCAATCAAGACGAAGTACACTCCACCGTGTAGTCTCTATATGTAATCGGTTCATGAATCTTAGTGAAGCATTTTTTCTTTTGGACCGCCAACATCTACTTGCAAATTGATCAAATCACCGAGCATTATTAATAAGCCCCTGTTTGTTTAACATTAATTCTTCATATTTAGAAAAATTTCAATTGTTGCAATTCAAATTCAGCCCCAATTTTTGACCATTTATCTAACAGCTGCGACCCACATTTGAAACTAACAGTGCTTCTTTTTTCCTACTTTCCAGCTGTTTAATGCTAAACAAACAGAGGCTAAGTAGGTGCAATTAGTTCATTGATCTAACCAATTGCCAACGAACATCCTAACTCCACTAGTAAGTAGGTCTAATTGGTGTCTTTACCGAACTACTTGCCAGTGAACCTATTAACAGGTGCAATTGGTGCCTTGACACACCAAAATGCCATTGGTAATGAACCTACTAATTATTAAGTAGTTGCAGTTGGTGCTTTGACAAGATCAATTGTCAACGAACATATTAACTTATTAAGCCTCTTTGGTTTATCTAAAGATCATTTTTTCAGTAGATTTTGTAAGACAAATTGATAAAATACGTAGTTGAAAAGTTTATAAAAGTTGTGATTTATACGAAATGTGTGGTTAAAATTAATTATTGACTTTAATTTAGATTTTTATCAAACGTTTTAGCTAACTCAAACCAGAGCTAAGTATGAATAATTGGTGTCCAACGAACCCACTAACTCTATTAATTAGTAGGTACATTTGGTGCCTTGACTGGACCAATTGCTAATGAACATACGGAATTTTGATTGTAAGCAAGCAAGTGAAACAAGGGTTCATGAGTTAAACAAGGGTTCATGAGCAAAAGCCAAAAGCACGAAACAAAAAAACTACATTAACAAGTGAAATGAAACTACATTGCACAAATAGAGAGAGAGAGAGAGAGAGAGAGAGAGAGAGAGAGAGAGAGAGAGAGAGAGATAGAGAGAGAGCATAAATGCGACAAAAAAAAAATATCAGTTGAGGTCCGCAAAGATTTGCAAAAAACGGAAGGATCATCTTGGAAGGGAATAAATGAAGTCTTAAGCTGTAAGGGTATACTCAATAGATGGCGCCTCAAGCACTTGGCAGTTTGGAGAGAGTNATCTATTTCAAAAAATTTCAGATCACTTTTATTCACCCAAACTTGCCTAGTGACAGGAATATTTCTGATCATCAGTGTCATTAACTTGGTCAATTTACTTACCTGATTAGTGTGGAAGTCAATCTAACCAATAGAATCCTGGTTCTTATTTCTATTTAAGTTCAGTTTATATTTCTGTTCAAGAAATGACGACACCTAGACTTTATCTGTCCTAACTTATCGCAATAAAAATAAGAAGGGATAATCCTAGGACCAAAGGTATGTGATCATTGGTATCTATTCCTAAGTTGGCGTGTCATACACTATCTAGTAGGCATTTGTCCTACATATCCCTTATTCTTAGGTTCAGGGTTAGGCATATATTTAAGCTAGTCACTACTAGGGACAAATGTGGTCTTGGACGTACTAGAAATATTATGATCATTTTTATTGTATCCCAAACCTCCCATATTACCAACAGGCTTGCACATTCCCAGAATGTTATCTAGCTTCTTGGAACTACTAGAAAAAGCAAAAAGTTGAGACTCGTAGCACTCTAGATTGCTAAAAAGATTTTTGACCTGGATTTCTAACATTTCCTTTTCAACTATTAGCTCATTAGCTCTTTAGTGGTCTTCTCAAGCTCCTTAGCAAGATTTCTAACTTGAGTAACTAAAGATTCATTCACGGATTTCAACTCACTCGAGGTTGAGGCAGATTCTTGAATGTACGCTACGAGTTTCTCATTTTCAAACTCAAGTTCTGTAACTCTAGTATTTAAGGCTTTATTTTTTGTTAGAATCTTAAAATTCTCCTCATGGATTCTATCATAAGCCTCATGAATATCTCCATCACTATCTGAATTGTCCTCACTATTAGAATCTTGTTTTGAATTCTCACCACTACTTACATTCTCAACCTTCTCACTCCTTTTATAAGTTTCATTCCTAATTCTAGCAGTAAAGGTAATATATATTTCCACTTTCCTCACCAGTGGATTTCTTACTCTAATTGTCCGAGTTAGACTCGTCATTAGTAAGAGCAGTATTCATAGTCTTATCCGAATTTCTCCTTCTACTAAGGCACCCACTCACAGATTTAGAACTCTTCTTGGCTTTTGTTTGGGCCACATTGTTTTAGTTGAAGTAGAAAAAATTCGAACGTTATACCATGAAATGGCAGACAACTTGCAAGCCAGTCAATGTCGAACAATAGCTGCTCTAACTTGTTATGCTACTTTCGCCCTTAAAATTGCAGTAGCCATTGTTGTGTAGCCATTTTCTTTGAGGGGCAAAATCGAAAAAAATGGCATATAAGTCAAATGAAGTGCAGTGCATTCATTAGTGCCACTGTGCATGATTTGAAAGAAATAATGCATTTTGTTGAAATTAATATGAACCAAACGAGGGCTTAATTTCTTTTTCCTCTCCAAAAAGGCCATGTATTCACGACCATAATCCATAGAATATTTGCTGTGCATGATTTTCACATTCCGATTGAAGTCGATATTTGCTGCATAGAATATCCAAATTAGTACAAACTCAAAATGAACCTTAGTAAAATAAGAGACATAAGAGGAATATAAATACTTTCGAAAAGATACTTGCTCTTGGTCTAGAGATAATAGAGGCATTTACTCCTTACCTAAAAAGGTAAATAGTCCAAATAAGCATGAACAATGATCAATGATTCATGGAAACAATAAGGGATAAACTCACGAAGTTCTCCATAGAAGCGAAGAACATGCACGCATAGGTTAGGTTATTTGGGTGAATCTCCCAGTTACCCTTTGCAAAAAGACCTCTTCATACTATCCACCTTACTACGAATCTCTACAAGGCTACGTGAATCCTTTTTATGAGGGGTAATAGAGTGACAACCAGGCTTAGGAGGCTTAGGAGTTTTCTTGTTTCTTGCCTGATCCGATGGTGAGAAGTTCTAAATTACCCGGATGAAAGAGCCAATAATGTAACAATCTAGGCTTCGTGTTTAAAAAAATATATATTTTAGTTTATTCTATTTATTGATCTCGATATCAGCTTAACAATTATTAAATAAACATTTATTTCAGAAATAACGTAATACCCTCAATATCCAAATTCTCCGTGTTCTACAATTACGATTCAATTATTAAAAATAAAGTATCAGTTGTATAAGATATCTCATGACTACAATGTCCAGTTTATAAATGCTTTCTTGTATATTAGAAAAATTCATATTCTTCAGTAAATATGTATAAATGGAGAATTATAACTATTTTCAAACTCTCCAATCACTGATATTTCAATTTTTCAATATTTTTCTTATCAAGAAGTAATTGAAGTTTTTGGCAACTTTAAAATAGCTTGTTCTTGAATTTGTTTGATCACGTTTTTATTGCTACGTCAAGTCACATAATGTTTCGATTTTGAGTAATGCTATATAGTTTCACTAGAATTATAACTTCAGATTAGATGGTGTTACATGATAATTTAAATAAAATGTGAAATAAAATAATTTACAGATTCAATTTAAAGGTTTTAATTCCATTGGAACTAAATATGATTAGTCATTAAATTTACATGGGGACAGGTCATGTCAATAACCATCACGTTATGCATCTAAAAGTCATTATTATGCCTTTTTTTCAAACCAAAGAGTTTTTTCATTTAATCGACTCAAAGGTTGTCAAATGAATTATAATTACAGTTTGAACTCCCGAAAAGTAAAGGAGTGTCTATGAATTCGTAAGAAATTTGCTAGTCTATGTAGTGTTTTAACTTCATATTTTAAGTCCTAATTTCATCTTTAATAGTTATGCTATGCTTTCCTTAAATTCTATACGTAGTGAATAGAATTCTTTAATAATAATGTTGGGTTCTTTTAAAATCATGAGCTGACATAACTAAAAGGGGAAATTTCATTAATAAGACATTACGTATAACATATTTCAAATTTAAGATATAATGTTTACTTTTTTAAAAATCAGATATTAATTTAAATTTTATTTATTAAATAAATAATTAAATATATTAGAGTCACGATATTATATAATTTATAGTCACAGTTATGTATTAGTCACAATTACAGACGTCATTGTTACAAACAACAAATTTTATATGTCACAATTTATTTATCAATCACAAATTATATAAATTAATTGGTCAAATTATTTTTTTTTTATCACAAATCACAAATTTCATGAGTCACAACTTATTTTATGGTTACAAAATATCAAATTAATTGGTCACAAATTATTTTTAGGTCACACGGTATCAAATTATTGGTCACAATTTAACAAAATTTTAAGTCACATATTATTTATTGATCACAATTTATCAATTTCATTGGTCACGTATTGTTTATTGGTTATACACCAACCAATTTATTGGTCATACACCAACCAATTTATTGGTCATAATCAACAAAACAATTTGTGACCACCACCAACTCACCACCGCCTCCATAGCACCACCGCCAGCCGCCGCATGTACCAACCACCACCATTTCATCAAATCAACCAAGTGATGAGAACCACGTAGCAATAGTAGATATGCAATCCACAACAGGATT
>CAIGRB010082067.1:0-10104 GCA_903798255.1 Fraxinus quadrangulata | reverse complement strand
TTGTTTGCACTTTTTTAAAAAAAAATTAATTTCTATTTTTTAATAATTTATTTGGGGCTAGTTGGCACTTTTGTTTTAAAAAAAATATTATTTCCAATTTTTTAATAACTAATTTGGGACTTATTTGCACTTTTTTAAAAACAAATTGAAATTATAGTTGCAATAAATTCTTTTAACTTTTATATATATTCATCATTTCACAACTCTTTATTGAGAAATTGAATGAAAATTGATAGAAATGATAGTTTACGTAATCAAATGTGTAATTAAGGGTGAATATGAAAAATAAAGATAGGGATGTTTTTCGCAATAATAATAAAAGGTAGGAATACTATGTGCCTTTTAGTAATTTATTTGAAACTCATTTGCTCTTTTTAAAAAATAATTAAGACTGTGGTTACAAATGATTTTTTCTTTTTATTTTTTATTTTATTTAAAGGTAAAGGTAAATTCGTCATTTTACAATTTTTAATTGAGAAAATGGATGAAAATGACATTTTGCTCAATAAAATGTGAAAATAAAGGTGAAAATGCCAAAAAATGAAAGAGAATGATGTTTTCTACAATAGTAATGAAAGGTGGAGACGTTATGTACTAATTACTCATATTAAGATTATTGCTCACTCACATTTGTACAATGTTACCCATTTATCGAATAATAGTTTGCCACATGGATGAATGTAAACAAGAGTGTACACTAAAGTATACACCAAACATGATTGTTTTTTTTATACATTCCAATTTGTCTATATGATTTTCATGATTTTTGGATTGATTTTTGCGGAGTACGCTGCTCAATCTATTCTCCTCTTTTTTTCTTCTAGAAAATTTTATTTTTCGATTTTTATTTTTGGGTCTGTTTTTATAATTTTCTTGATTTTTATTTTATGAAATTCCCAAATTACTTTTAATCGCTATATTTCCTTCAATTTCTTCCTTATACGAATTCTATCAACTAATAATTATTTTTCTGAAATTATTTCCATTTGCTATTGTCAAGTCCGTTTATATGATTTTTATTTTCCTCATTTTAAATATATTTTATTTTTCTCAAATTATTTTTTATTTACGTTGATTGTTTCTTCTAGGAATTTGTTTGATTTTCTTTTTACAAATTCTTTCACCTTAGTGTTTCTTCTACATTTTTAAAATTTGTTTTCCTACTTTTCGTGATAATTTTTTTTTTCCTACTTGACATGTTAGAGAATCAGAGAGTGAATGCAAAGCCATCTTAAGCATAAGTCTACTTAGGTGATCATCCATGATTTCGTATTATCACGAAAATAATATAAATAGATTGGATAATAAGAATGGAAAATAAATTCTTTAGAAGAAAATAATGAGGAAAATAGAGTGTGCAAAGTAATTAGCAATAATTAATCCAAATATTATGAAAATCATATAAAAAAATTGAATGATATAAAAATAAAATTGGGATAGATGATGGATGGATAACATTGTGTAAATGTGAGTTAGTAATTGATATCCTTTTAGTTTTGAATGAGCATGCAGTAAACAAAACTACATATTATTTTAACTTTTTAGCGAGCAAGTAGTAATCCCAATAAAATGTTAGTGATATAACTTTAAAATTTAACACAGTTAATTGTCACATAGGATTTACGCGGATGGATGGATAACTTTATGTAAAAATGAGTGAGCAATTAATAACTTTTTTATTTTCGAGTGAGCAAGTAGCAATCAAAGGTAAGGACTGATAATTAGTTATTTAACTCACTTAGTACCACTAATAATCATTACGAGGGCTATACAAAATTCCCAAATCGAATCTGATAGAACCAAATCGAGCAATTCTTTTTAAATTAAATATTCAAATGGGTATCAAAATTGAGAATCGATGTGTTCAGTTCGGTTATCGATCTAAATCAAGAAACAAAGAATCGAATAAAAACAAAATCTCCCTAATTTTTAAAAACTTTTTATATTAAATAAGTTAAAATATTTTAATTTTTTCTTGTTTCATTTGCCAACTAATTAATTGAATCCAAAAATATCATTTTTCCATTTCATTTGCCAACTTGTAATTAATTGAGCCCAAAATATCATTTTCTTATTTTCAGCCCAAATCCAACTTTGTAATAGTTTAAAGTTTCTTAGTTTTAACTGCGACTTAAGTTTTTCTCAATCATTCTGCCATTTGTCAAATAATCGAAGCCGAGCGGCAGCGCTTCTCTTCATCTTACCATTTTCTGCCCTATTCAATGAATTTCCTCCACTTTGATCAAGATAATTTGTATATCAAGATAATTTGTATATATCAGTTAATGGATCTTATTAGAAAACTTGTTATCTGTATATTTTTAATGAACTACGTTATTTTGTAAGTTTTAATATAGTGTTGTTGTAAGATTTAAAGGACATCAGTTAGATTAATAAAGTGTTGTTATAAATGTTAAAAAAAAAATTAATTATGGTATGAAATCAAATGGAACTGAATCAAACGGAATAGAACTGATACGGTTCCATAATTAAATTTAGACCCGACGATTTCACCTACTAAATAATCGAAAATTCTGAGAATCGAATCATATCGGACCATGTCCAACACTAAACACTATAGCTATTCATGTAGAAATTGGCTTTTGCTGGTTGTCCCGGGATTAAATTTCGGGTCAAACCAAGAACGCCATTTGGCGTTCCCCTATTGGAGGGGCCCCCCTTCAATAGGGGGCACCAAATTGATCCGAGATTTAATCTCGGGACAAGTAGCAATGTTCGTAGAAATTTCTATGTGGCCAGAGAGTTTGACCCACATAGAGAGAGAAGGCCAAATCATGCGTCAAAGTGTACCTATCTACCAAATAGAAGCTCCATCCTTAAAATACCCGTCTTTCTCACCGACTCGGTCAAATCCCCATCTCTCTCTCCTCTCTTTTGCTACAACTTAGCTACAAACTCCAATCTTGTTTCTTCTCTTCTTCTTTATTTCTTCTTCTTTCTAAATCATACCTCGATAAGGAAAAAAAATAGGAAAATTGAGAAAAGGGCGTTTTTGTGCTCCAATTTCTACTTGCGGACTCCATAGCAGAAATTGAATGATGGGACATTCACCTTGAAGTGAACTAGAAGCACACACAAACAAAGGGACATGGACTTAAGTAGAAGATGAGCTCATTTTCAAGTACATCACCCTTCAAAGTGAATGTTGCTGGCGTTCCTTTCCTAAGGCGGCAGGCACTTACTAACATAAATATATACTAAGATTGCAGGGAAACTTTTAATGCCCTAGGGTTTTCGTTTTGGATGTGTTCATCAAAATGTTTTGAAATTTTGATCCCTGATATTATTGTAGACTTCCAACTAAAAATAAACTTAGTTGTAGAGTTAAATTTTGTATTTCTAGTATTTGTTTTTCTTTTTCTGCTATTGAAACATTAAACAAACAATGGTGGAATATTCTCTTGACACTACACCAAAAATGGCCATTTGCAACACGTAAAAGACAACATTCATTGATTAAGTATTGTTAAATGGGTCTATCGCAACATTTTAGCAAGTGAATGTTGCTATTGACTAACACAATTGAGTTTTCACAGCATTTTTTAAGTAAATGTTGCTAATGTCGCATTTTGCAACGTTTTATAAATGTTGCGAAAAGTTTAAGTTTTTGTAACGTTTTTTGAACGTTGTTGAAATCTGGTTCTATGACTTGTTGTAGAAACTCCATCTGATTATGAAAATCTGGAAGAAGTTCTGCCCTAAGGTTGGTTAATTAACTTTGTCATCATTAATCTAGCTGATCTTTGAGTCCTTATATTACCAGGTGAATACACAAATCTGAGTGATGTGTCTTGGAGGGCTCGGGTTGGCTAGTTTATTAGGGGCTTGTTTGAGAGAAATTTGTAGTTTCATTTTTAGAAATTATATGACCATTGCACAGTAGTCTTTCATCCATTTTCTATAATTTCTGACACAATACACTGCATAATAGAAAATGGTAAGATTATCTCTCCATCATTGACGTTTTTAACCCCCCATTCTCAACCACTCAAATTAATTACACAAAACTTCTTTCCACTTACCCACTCCCTTCACCATTGTATCAACAGTTTCCAAGATCACTCTCTTCCATTTCCGTCGGTTGTCTGCACTCACCATCCTGCTTCAAATATTTAGGCCAAATTTGCTCTAACCTTTTAAAATAACCCTTGTATTTCCTACCTAATATATGTGTGTCTCGCTTTTTCTCACCCTCAATTGTGGTGACGACGGTTACGTTCCCCAACAAGTGAGAATGGCCCCAAAATTTTTGAACTCTTTAATTTTAACAGTAAAATTTTCAAGCTATTTTTGCATAAGATGGATGCATATGTATGCTACGTTCACTGCTTTAGATTTGTTTATTTTCCCTAAATTTCTAAGTGGTTATTCATCAACTGTATGAAGTGCTGGAAATTAGTGCAACTCGTAAAGTGTAAAAAATAACGAATGAAAACTGAAATTTGTATAGAAATACTTTGATTTCGTAGAAATCGGATTTGTGAATTGGTGTTGAGTAGGAATTTGGTTTTCCATTTTGTTTTTCCCAGCTGCGTCGCAATAAATAGGGAAATATGCGTATTGTGTAATTTATTGAAAATAGTGCTTTAACACAATTGTGAGATTGTATTAAGAGTTTCTGTATTGCTTAATCGGCATTTTCACGTGGAATGCAACATTCTTTCACAGGTGAAAGAGCAACTCCGTCTGATACCTCGCACCCCACTATCAGAGATTTTCATTTGAAGTCCACCCCGCCATCGATAGTTTGTTGTGGTCGTCAAGTACGATTTGCTCGTACTCATGGATCCGTTTCACTCTCAGGTGCGTACGCTAAGGTGTTACATTTCGTATTACCCTTGTTCCATCGCGTTTATACGTTTGAAGATTTCGGACCTAAGTTTCTCGACTAGAATGCAGGACGATATCCCTATTTTTGCTAACATCCCTATCCGATGCAGGTTGATTATCACCATGGGGGCCCGTTCACACCCGCAAACGTCAATGAGGAAGGCTCCCGAAAGAATGCACGATGGAATCCGGCGATACTAAAGGTGTTCATCGCCTCCTGCGAAACAACCATTACAGAAGAACATCGATAGGGTCGGTGCTTCACCAAACATGGGTGGGAGCAAGTTATTTCTTTGTTCAACAGTACATCCGGGCGCAAATGGAGTAAGCAGTAATTGTGAAACAAATGGGACTCAATGAGGCGGGACCACTAACGGGTAAGGGAGTTGCTTAATTGCACTGGGGTTGAGTTTAATTCAACAACCAGACACATTTACGTTGATGAGGAATGGTGGTGTTAAAAAATAAAGGTTTCTGTCTTCATCTTCTTCAGCTTGTACTTTGTTAGTCTTAGTACTTATATTTATCTCAAACGTTGACGTAGGAAAACAACAACTATAAGGACTACAAGGACAAAAATGTAAGTGACATCTACATTCGATATTAGCAGTTGTTCGGAGACACATTTGATAGTGAGAAATATACAGTCACACAGACGAAACTATGTAGAATAGAGTTTGACTTGTTCGAAGACAGCAGTATGGAGGACTTTTGAGATCTGATCCCTGTTGATGTAGAGAGTAGTGGCTCAAGCGACGAGGCAAAAGATGTGAAAGGTTAATCGAGCATGGCCATTTCTGGCGCTCATAGTGGGGATAAATGTAAGTCCGAGTTGAGCAACCAGAAAGGGAAGAAGAAGAAATTGACAAGTCGGGAATTGTCATACTCCGTCAACCGTTCTAGCAGCACCGCCACGTTAGTGTCCTCTAAGATCAATGATATCATCAGTCCGACTAAGAATGACATAAAAACATGTCTTGATAAGTTGTTAGTGACTGGCCAACTCCAACGAAAAACAGAGATGTTTCACTACGCGTGCAAGCTTATATTGCGAAAGAATATCAAGGACATGCTTGAAGTTATGATGGATGCTGATGAGAAGATAGATTGGATTGAGTGGGTTTTCGCTGACTACCAAAAAGGTCAGAGGAAGTGAAATCCGTAGGTTGTCTGTTCAGTTTCATTTCTTGTATGTATATGCTTTGTTTCAGTTTCTCCTGTATACCCGTACGATGGATTCATTTCAATTCCTCATGGTTTGTTCTTACTTATTTACTTGCTTTTTTCATTTGGTTTTTATCATCTAGATACACTTATTTCATATATAACTCATTTAAGGCCAGTGGGACCCCCATGCCTATGAGATTTTTTCAACTTATTCGTGGCAAGCTTTTGAAATGAAAAGACTGTAATAGAGTCACTGTGAAATTTGTGTAAGGTCCTTAATTTACTTTAATGAATGCAGTGTTAGTTTGACTTGAACAGGCCATTCATCGAATTCCTCTATTAAATGCTAAACCTACCTTCATTTGTTCATACAGAAAATACAAGGGTAGTCCCCTTAAGTGGAGTGCTTGCTCTCTGGAACTGTAGTAGTGTTGTGAGCATTTCTTTGTAAGTAGAAAATATTGCAATGGAGGACTTGGACTTCGATTGCCATCTAATCTCGGAGTTGAATTTTGAGGATGAAGTTGAAGAGGAGGATTACTTGACAGAGTTAGCAGTGGATATAACAGAGTGGTTACGATATTGCAGAGTAGCCGAATGCGATGTGAGGAACTATTATGACGCACAAAGTCGACGTATTCGTAGATATCCTTTTGCTCGAAACGGTCATATGCTTATGTTGGGGACAATGCAAGGAAATGGGCAACCCTCCTACCAAGAGTTTCGAATGTACACCGTAATGTTGAGATGTTTTGCACATATTCTTCATGATGATTACGGATTGAGGAGTAGTCGGCACGTGGATGTGTACGAACAGGTTGGTATATTTTTGTACATATTAGCCCATGGGAAAGGGTACAGATAGGTTCAGACATTATTTAATCATTCGTTACAAACAGTATGCTACTACTTCAAAGAAGTGTTACGAGCAGTCGTTGCACTCTCAGCAAATACAATTAAATCGGACCCGAACTACAATGCAGAGGCAGAGCATCATGTCCCTGATACGAGGAAACATTCGTTATTCTATAATTGTATCGGTGTGATTGATGGAACGCACGTTAGAGCTGTGCTGCCTCGCCACGAACGAGTCAACTTCATTGGCCTAAAAGGTATTCCAACATAGAACGTACTTGCAGCATGCGATTTTAATTTATGCTTCACGTTCGTGCTTCCAGGCACTGCTGGAAATGCGCACGATGCACGTATTCTTAATCGTACGATCTATAGTCTAGACATTCATTTTCCATTACCCGCTACAGGGAAGTATTATCTGGTGGACTCTGGTTTCGCACATCGACCTAGATACATGGTACCGTATAAATGGTCAGATATAGTGTATCATTTTCAGCAGTTTCGGGATGAAGCAACTGGTCATGTTTGAAGATTTCGGAATACCCGGGAGCGGTTCAACTACAGGCACTCATCATGCAGAAGTGTAATTGAAAGAGCATTCGGTGTATGGAAACAAAGATGAAAAATACTCGATTGTCTGCCAAGTTATTTGTTTCAAACACAAGTGGCAGTTTTTGTAGCAAAATGGGTGTACACAACTTTCTTAGATAGGCTGGAGTTGTTGACAAGGCATTTACGAGAATTGAAACAGACCCAAGCGCTTCAGAAGTGGAGCTACCTAATGAGGATGATGAAATCGCAGTCGAAATGAATGTGACAAAAATGACGCGTAGCGAGTGGGACCGACTTCGTAATTTTATGGCCTAACAACAATAAGATGTATGTAGGTGTAGAACCCATGTTGACGTTATTGGCACGTCCTTTGTTAAGAGATAATAGGAATTCATTCCCGTAGTTAATTCCGTAAGATGATATATCGCTCGTAGGAAATTTCGCATTTCCAACTTATTTATTTTCGAGAAACCACGTGTCATAGAAAATTTGTGCTCCTAACAATGATGTAAAATATGCATCCATTTTTTATGTAAATGCTTCAGCTGTGTTATGTTAATATTGCAACAATAATGAGTAGTACAACATCAAACAAAACAAGATATGACACGTACATGATTGGAAAGAAATGGGTAATTGCAATACTTATATTTATCAAACAATTGGAACGCTTTGAAAAGTCAAAGTAAAATGAATTAACCATTCATTCATGTCTCTCTCTTTCTTCCCACTACAATATTCTACCCATTTTCACGTGAAAAAAGTCTACAATTTCATGCCAATTATATGGCCCACGACAGATGTCTATTCAATGTCGGTCAATGGGGGTAAAAATGTAAATGATGGAGAGAATCTTACTATTTTCTATTATGCAGTGTAATGTGTCAGAAATTGTGGAAAATGGGTGAAAGACTATTGTGCAATGGTCATATAATGTGTAAAAATGAAACTACTAATTTCTCTCAAATAGGCTCAAGATGTGTGGGTAGGTCATAAAAAATGCGGTCTCTTCACAAGTAAATGGTTATAATTTCGCCCTAAAATCTCTTACCCTTACTTGCAAAGCGTAATTTCCCTGAGTATTTTTAATGTTGGAGACAAAATGAAACTACATGAGAACCAAAATCTCGAACTGGCTTTCTAGAACTGCAGTGAGGTTGAGCGGGCCTCTATGTTCTAGACATCGGACTGGTCGAGCTCGAACATCGATGAACCTTTGGTGAGCGTCTTATCAGTTGAGAGGAATCTAGGAAAGTAGGTTTTTGATCCAGGTAATTTCTTTGTGTAAATTTGTATTGAAGTTTCTTTGCCAATGTAGATTAAGGTCTCATGCGATTTAGAATTTAGAATTTTGATTCGATTCTGATTGTGTAGTAGATTGAGATAAATTGAAATTTCATGATGTGCTTATTTCATGATGTTCTTACTCTACTGTCAATAATAGATTTTGGTTTGTTTGGAGGTCAATTTAGTTACTTTTCCTTTTCTAACAAATATAAATAAAGAAAACTTTTATTAAGCTTTTCACCATGCAGGTGCGAGCTTTCGATTCTTCAATTTTCGGCTCTTTCGAGGGGACTTCATCCCGTGTTGTAGCTCGGTGCGAAAGTGTATTGTACCAATGCGAGAATGCGCCAACTACATCCTCATCCTCCTCGAATTCGGTCTTATCATGACAGCTAGCTAGTGGTGTACTTTGCTTTGAACTCGAGCCACCACTTGCTAGTTGATAGTATGCATTCACCATCCATTTCTGAGGACACTCCGCCACCCGGTGGGGTCCTTTGTATAAAAAGCACTTCAATTTCGGAGTGACATTCGATCTGCCCTCCGTTTCTTTTCCTTTGTTCCAGTTGCTATTGCTGACACCGTTATAGTTTCCTTGACGGATATTTTGATAGTTTCCCTACGAGTTACTCTAACGGGTGCCTTCATAGCTCCTCCCTTATTCTGAAAGTAACGCTTTCCCCCATTTGAGTTCGAGCTAGATCTTTAAGGTCTGTTTCCACCTCCAACAGATTGACTATTTTTCGAAGTTNGCTCAAATCAGTGACCTTCTGTCTCTGAAGCTCCGTGCGTGTCCACGGTTTCAATCCTTCTATGAAGGTGAATAGCTTATCCTTTTCTGACATATCTCGAATATTCAGCATATGTCCAGAAAAGGCTTTAACATACTCCCTGATGGAGCCTGTATGTTTCAGTTCTCGCAATGCCCGTCGGGCCTGATATTCTACATTTTCTGGGAAAAATTGAGTCCTGATCGCTTCCTTGAGGAGATCCCAAGAATCTATCTGGATCCTGTGAGCCTGAATATCAGCATACTTAGTCCGCCACCACAGCTTTGCATCTCCACCAAGATACATGGTAGCTGTTGTAACCTTTCTCACTTCGTCTTGAATCCAAGCCCTAAGAAAGTATTGTTCCATATTGAACAAGAAGTTCTCAACTTCTTTAGTATCACGTGCCCCTCCATAGGTACACTGTTCTGAAATTCTGAGTCTATGAATAAGCTCATGTGCGGTGGCTTGCCCGTTGCCAACCGCATGTTGAAGCACTAGTAATTGAGCTCTCAACGCTTCCATCTCATCCTGCAGATCAGGTATGATATCAGCAGCTTCAGTCATTGCTGCGTTAGCCCTCTGACTTTCATCCAATTGGATGCATAATTCTCGAATTTTC
>CAIGRB010082052.1:93685-110771 GCA_903798255.1 Fraxinus quadrangulata | reverse complement strand
AAAATTGGGGTCATCTTTAAATCTATGAAAAGCCCTAACAATTATATACAAACGTTCAAGGACTATACAACTAGTAGGATAATAAACACCAGACAAAAATTTGTAGAATCATAAAAACTTGTCAAAAATTTTTTAATTTTAAAAACTAAATGACAATCATGCTTATTTAAAATAGTATCGTCGTCGTCTCTTACATGCTTATTGTTATAAATTCATTAATTAAATGTTCGAAATCTTCACATGATTTTAATAATAAGTATGTGGACATAATCCCTCCACCTCCAGAACTTGTAAAAGTTTGCGGTAACACCTCGGATGTGATCGGACAGCATCTCCAACACTGCTAGGGCGATCTCTTTATCTTACTCCGTCAAGAACCTCCCAGATTTCCCTGGAGTCACAACCAGGACCTTCTTCTTAGAAGCTTCTGAGGTCTACACTATCTCTTTGGCAGCCTCTTCATTGGACCTCACCTTCTGGGCATTGGAAGCATCAAAAGTGCTTGCATCAACTTTGGAGGCCGTAGAGGCAGAACTGACTTGCTACTTAGGACGAAAGTAGTCCCGAACTTCCCGGGTCACTTCCATGGGTCAACTTTCTCTTTTTCTGGGCATCTTCCAATTTGCCTTTGCCCTTATCACTCTGGGCCCTTCCTTCTCGCTTTTCTCAGCGTACTCTTTGCTGAGGCGCTCAAGTTTACCCCTCGTATGCTTGGCACCACCAAAAGAGGGCTTCAACGCCCTGGAGCTCACAGTAGACAATCAAATGCTCAAAGTGACGTGACCTCTGAGGATGTCTATAAATGTCCTCAATTACGTCCCACTCTGCTTGGGATAGTTCATAGTGAGATCCTGAATCTGCAACAAGATAAAGAAAAGACATCAGAATGCAGACCTACTGGAAGATGATAAAACTAAATGTGAAGTACTCACAAGCTTTAGAGTACTAAGTCGACACAATACAGGCTGGGACTTTGTCCCCTTCGACCATTTTCCATTTCTCCTTCACCTGAAATCAGGACTCCTTCCATCCCTTGATGGAAGTAGGTAGACCTACTACGAAGAATGAATGAATGAGCTCCCCAGGGTATCATGTAATACCAACCCTTGGACTTTCCCTTCCCAAGTATCCTAGGCTGGAAGAGGGTTTGAAAAATGTGGATGGGCATGTCCTCACCCACGGAGGTTTTCTTCTATAGGAAATATGCCCCCCACCAACTGGCTCCACCCATTAGGTAAAAATTGGGTAGGAGCCAACATGTAAGTTCTCAACACCACCCTAAAAATGGGTGCAGAGGCATACGCATACCTGCTTAAATAGGTATTCACTGACAGCCACACATCCCGACTTCAAATAACAGGATCATTCATGGACTTTAGGTACTGAGAGTTCTCCATAGTCAGGGATCCTATATTTATCCCTAATTTTGGCTAATTTTTCAGAGGTCACCATATAGGGTATCCTAGTAGCCCTCCACCTAGCCTCGTAATCTATTGGGGCTTCACTCATGGCAAAATACTCACCTTTCCCCCCCCCCCATGAAATAATCCCCTAATCTAGCCAATGTAACCCTCCTGCTGATGTCACTTGAACTAGACGCCATTGATGAACAAAAGACGACAGATGATGAAGAAAGAAAGCATAGAAGGATCAAAAGTTTGAGGAATCACCTAAAGTGAAGAAACTCTAAGGAGAAGACACCGGCGAAGGAGGAAGGAATAACCGGAAAGTGTTGTGAATGTCTGGAAAGATTCAAAGATTTTGTAAAAAGTAGAAACTGGCGTTTGAAAAGGATTTTACCTTTTAAAGGGGAGAAAAACGATGCTCAACTGTTGGATCTATGCTTGCTTCATCTGAAGTGTCCATTTGTGATTGCATCTGAGGTGTTGAATTCAAACAGTTTTCTTATTAACATCTCAGATTAACGCGTATTTTTCACACACAAGCTTCGGCGAATCAGCTTTGAAAAATGACAAAATAATCATCATTGCACATTTAATTAGTAACGACTGAACGTATATTAGAAGTTGTAACGCTACAGTTGTCTTTTTCTTGGAAAGATGCAAAAACATCAAATCATTGGCACGTTTCTCAGCAGCATACGTTATTGACAACCACTCAAATAAGCTTCGGCAGCTTAGCATTTCACTGCGTACAAAGTTCAGCCACAATAAAAAGAAGCTTCAGCAGTTCAATACTTCACTGCTTCGGCTCAAAAAACTCAAAGTCCTCTCTTCGGCTCAACAAATGTCCCATTTACCTCTATACGGCATATGCGAATCAGATTCGACATTAACCTCCAACTATGACATAAATATCTATACTCGGATTTGGGGGATTATTGTTGCACCCACACTATCCTTGGCCCAATGGCCCAAAAGTAAAGAAATAGCCGAAGCCCCTTTTGCCGAAGCCCAATGGCCATGCCGAAGCCCATTTGCCAAAGCCCAACTACCCATGCCGAGGCGCCATTACCTGAAGCCCAATGTACCTTCGATGCCCAACATTATAGAAGCACCTCAATGTCGAGACTCAAGAGAAAGCGGAAGCACTATAAAATTGATAGATTTCCAACGCTGAAGCACTACTTGTTCAAACCGAAGCTCCGAAGCCTATACCTCAAATCGAGGCTCAATAAAGTGGAATCTAAATTGCAACCATGACAAATGATGACCTACTATTGAAGATCTTAAAGTACCTAAGATCCTCTTGGAATAATTGATTGGACATCTGCAATGAATGGAAGGTGTTGTCATGTCAACACAGGGCATAGGTTGGATGCCCCCTTCAAAAGCATTTAAGGCACCATAAACTAAAACAGTTAGAAATTATGCATATGAGTTGGTGTTTCTATTAAGGAGATGAGGCCACGTGTCCTCCCATCCAACGATCATTATTGTACATATAATACTATAAATAAACCCTCTTAGTGTCATAGGAAAGGTTGAAGAAATTGGGGATCAAGAACACAAATACACTCTCTTTTTGACATTGGAATTTCGAAGAAGAACGTTGTGTAATATCGGTGTTTATTTAGTTTCTTGGTTAATCGTTCATTATCGTATCTTTTTATTCTTTTATTTACCGGATCCCGAACATATTTGTCTAGTATCAAAAGCTTCTCCCACGTTCTAACTCACATTTTCAACTAGTAATTTGTCAATACGTGTCGGAATCAGCTTGCCAAAACACGAGTGGGCCCGGTATCTATTGGCGCATTTTTTATGGTCAATAGTTTCAATTCTGAATTTCAAATGTCTAAATGTCTAATTTAAAACCAAATTGAGGTTGAGTTATTCCATTGAAATGTAGCTAAAAGTTAACGGCAGATTAGCCGAAGAGGACAAAAAGTCTTGGGTTTGGGGAGGTTTTAGGATTTTATATAAACGGGAAGGCCGAGGGAGGCAGCATTGTTTGTGCTAAGCAGTAGTATTTACCCTGATTTTCATAGTTTCGTTTCAGCATATAAAGCCGCCATTATATTCTCTCTTTGAATACTCAATCTTATTTCTTTCTGCATTCTTCAATCTTCGCCTCTCTATACCTCTTTCGCTGTCGTGTCTTAGCAGGATACTAGGATATACACAATCACCCCAGCACCAGCTAAGGTTACGTCACTCAACAAGTTCCAGGCCCTGAATTTGGTGGGACTTGTTCTCTTTTCTCTGTAATCAATTTTGTACTGTTCCGTACATTAACTTGTGACAAAAGAATTGACTGTCATAGTGCTTCCTGTTTAAAGAATTTGGGGAGGAAGGAAGAAGAGGAGACAAAATGAAGTATGTGTTGGTGACGGGAGGAGTAGTGAGCGGGCTGGGGAAAGGAGTTACTGCTAGCAGTATCGGTCTCATCCTCAAGGCCTGTGGACTTCGTGTTACTTCCATCAAGATTGGTTCAATTTTCTTTCCTTTTTCTCCTCTTTCTTGTTCCTTCTTCAATCCATCCATATAATGCTTTCCATCTTGAAGAAATACTATGGAGAAATAACAAACAGAAAGATGCTAGTTTTGCTTTTACTGTCACATCACATGCATCATTCTTTGCTCACGGTGGTCAAAGCTATCGGATTTTCTTATTTTTTTTACCATTTTCCCGGCAAAAACTACAAAGGAATTGGAGCAACTGTTTATTTTTATCTTGAAACAGTATATTTTGTTGTCTGATTTTTTTTTTTTTTTTTTTTTTTTTTTTTTGGATTTTTTTTTAATTTTTTTTTCAGACCTTTTTTTTAAACAACTAAAAGAAACTTCTAAATGAAAGAAAAGGAACTGCTGCAGCTGCTGTGATGAATTTTTCTTTTNTTTTTTTTTTTTTTTTTTTTTTTTTTTGCTGTTTGTTTCTTTCTGGGCTGTTTCCATAACTGTTGGAATATTTCTCCTTTCTATAATTTTTAAATATTGATTGTTGTAACGTTTTTCTTTTCTCCGTAGGGAATGTCTATCAGTGATTCTAATTATTATTTTCCTCCTTTATTTTTTTGATTTTCAGATCCTTACTTAAATACTGATGCGGGAACCATGTCTCCTTTTGAGCATGGAGAAGTATTTGTTCTAGACGATGGTGGAGAGGTTAGGAAACATCCTTTACACGAACCAGTCATAGTTTTTAATAGCGCTAAATATATAACCAAATGAGAGAGTAATGAAATTGTTGGGTTGCATCTGATTTACCAGTTTGTAAACTGCTATTCCATGTTCCATATAGCATGCAATATTTCATCTTAAGATGCTTCCTGATACCTTCCTTCATTGGTGGTGGATTGTTGGATTTATCAAGTGTCATAGTGAAAAATGGATGACCTGATTTTCTTTTGAAGGTGGACCTGGATCTTGGAAACTACGAGCGGTTTTTGGACATAACTTTGACAAGAGACAATAATATAACTACTGGAAAAATTTACCAGGCAAGTTTTATAGCTTATCAATTTCTTATTTTCTTCATATCATCATATTGATGTATGCTTTTATGATGTCTTAATCAACTTGGATAGAATTTGACTTACTGCTTCTTCTCTTGATTTAGTCTGTGATTGACAAGGAGAGAAAGGGAGATTATTTGGGTCAAACTGTTCAGGTGTGACTCTTTCTGTAGTCCACTTGTACGAGGTACCATCCTTGGTAGTGCATAATTTCACACAGTAGTTCTCTTGTTTAGGTTGTACCTCACGTGACAGATGCCATTCAAGAATGGATTGAACGAGTGGCCATTACACCGGTGGATGGGGAAGAGGGTCCAGCTGACGTTTGTGTCATTGAATTGGGTGGCACTATCGGTACAGAAGATATCTCATATACAAGAAAATTTTCTTTCTAAAAAAGGAATTTGGTCACTCAGAAGATATTTATTTCTTCATGCAGGGGACATTGAATCAATGCCTTTCATTGAGGCATTGGGGCAATTTTCATATCGCGTAGGTAAGGTTATATCTCTGAATTTCTACTTACAGATAAATCAGACATAATAAAACTTTAATTTGTGCATACGGTTTTGCATTGAATCGGTTGATACACCAGTTGATTTTCCTATTGAACGGTACATATGCAAATTGGAGGAAAGATGGAATTTTGTGTAATTATTTTGAACCGTGACTGTTCGATTTCTTTTTCTTATTCTAAATTAGTTTAATAGGTGCCTATTTAATTCTAAAAGGTGCAATGAAGATATACGCCTTTTAAATTATGTATGCCATGCGAACCATTGTGCATGTTCATATTAAATTTTTATACATTAATATGATGTATAAATAATGTATGAAATTTATGAGAAAGATTGTGTCTTTTCACTTAATTTGAAGAAAGTTGTTTTGAATGATGACTTTTTCATATGGAATGGAATTGTATCCTTTCATATGATTGGAATATCTTTTTGCCATGTATTGTATTTTTGGAATCTATACAATTATTATAAGCAATTAAATATGGAAAGTTGTGTACTTTCATGATTGTGAGGGGACTGTCAAACTCGGTGTACATTTTGAGTGTACACCAAGTTTAATCCTAAAATAAAATACTTATTTATTTGCATGTTTTGACAATGGTAATTAAAATTGATTTTATGCATCATAAGGAGGTGCCTCTTCATTGTCTAAATCCAATTTGGTGGCAATGGGTATATGGAATGGTAACTTGTCAATAGAAAATTGCTTGTCTCTTAATATGAAAATTCATGGACATACTAAAATACATGAGAATATTATGCACCGTGGTATCTAGAACGAAAGAATATAGAGAAGAAGAGGAGAACAGAGCATCCTTACATAAATGTACGAACATGTTTTTGAATGACTTGTGCCAATGCTTGACCTTCTCAGGTGCTGGAAACTTTTGCTTGGTACATGTCAGTCTGGTGCCTGTTCTACATGTCGTCGGAGAGCAAGTAATTCTTCATTGGCAGATGATTATAGATTCCATTTTATATTTTTGATTTATTTTACTCAACCTTTTTAAATTTATTAATTAGTACCACAATTGTTTTTTCATGGCCAGAAAACAAAACCAACACAGCACAGTGTGAGGGGACTAAGAAGCCTGGGTCTGACTCCAAATATCTTAGCCTGCGTAGCACTACGGTTCTCTCTCTTCCTGGAGCTCTAACTGAACTGAGCCTATTTAACATTTGAATGCTTTTAATTACTAAATGAGCCCACTCAAACTTGGTTGTATTCTTGCTCGTAGTCAAATTGAGATCGACTCAATTAATTATTCAACCAAGCCAATCTCAATCCTGCAAGCTTAAAACAAGGCTCAAGCTTGACTCTTATGACTAACTAAATGAGATTATCTGAGACAAATAAAAAAAAAAAAGCTTTAATCAAGAGCGGTTCAACTTGTTTACAGCTTCCCAAACTCTCAAATTCTGCCCATGCAGTTGTTTTCTGGAATCATGTATCCCTACTGCTAATGTTTTGTGCATTCTGCAGGAACTTGATGGAAATGTCAAGGAAAAACTTTCTCGTTTTTCCCATGTTCCGGTATCATTATTAGATGAACACTTAAATATGTTTGTAAAATAAGAAGTATACAAATGGATTGCCTCTCTACTAAATAGTGAGTGGCTGAGTCATTTTCCTTCCTTTCAGATAAATAACATCATCACTCTATACGATGTTACCAACATCTGGTGTGTGCCTTTACTCTTGCAAGTAAGTAGTTGTGGTACTCTAATTTAATAACATTGGACATTTCGATTTTGACTAGTACATCAATATGTTTTTCCGTCCATTTAGGATCAGAAGGCGCATGAGGTGATTTTGAAGTCCCTGAACCTCAAAGGGTTTGTCACACATTTTGTTTTCTTCCAGTTTTTCAGAATTTTGTTTGATAGTTTTCAGTCTCCCGCTTGTGTTGTTACTAATGTCACTGTTATTTCTTGCCATAGATGTGCACTGATATTTTATTGTATTATCTGTAGGTATGCTCTAAAACCAGCTTTGGGGGAATGGACATCTAGGGCAGATCTTTGTGATGTGTTGCATGATCCTGTAGGTCCTTGTCATTTCTCAAATGTGTAAATGAGTACTCTTGCTTTGCCTGAGCACTTCTGATTGTTATGCCGTTTTCTCACAGGTTAGAATTGCTATGGTTGGAAAATACACTGGCCTTACAGACTCCTATCTCTCTGTGTTAAAGGTAGATTTTATTCTATCAGTTAAGTTTTAATGCATTATAACTGTAGCTAACTTTATATTTTAGCCTCTGGACTGAAAGTGTTGAGAACATTGAGAATGTATATATCTTAAAATTATCCTGATACATTGGAATTTTGGTTGCGTAAAGACCATATGATGTCATTAACCTTCAAATTAGTCATTTTGTTTATCTACCCAGTGACATATAGGGTTCATTAAGTTTGAGTGACTTCCATAGATTTATGTTGGTATGTCTCATTTTTTCCTTCTGGTGTAGACATGTTTTTGATGTAATTATAATGTTGAATGTGATTGAGTTCAGCAGTGTCCCTTTCTTGAAAATTGGGCATTTGTTAACACATTCATGTGATAACCATAGAACTTGCATCCTTCTACAAGGATTTTTATCACTCTAATGTTTACAATGATCTACCAAAGATGATTGTTATATTAGGATTTGTTAATATGAAAATTAAAAAATGTTTGCAGGCACTTTTGCATGCTTCTGTTGCTTGCTATAGGAAATTGTGTGTCGATTGGGTTCCAGCCTCTGACCTTGAAGGTGCAACAAAAGAGGAGGTAATTTCATACCACAATTATTTATCATATCCTTGTGTACAATGTCTTTCAGCTTGGCAAACACCATCTACTTGCAGAATCCCAACACTTATAAGAGCGCTTGGAATTTATTGAAGGTCTTCGCTAACTTACTCTTTAGTTGTATGATTTGTGGTAGCTATTAAATTTCCATTAGATTTTATTATTTATCCTTTTGGCCCTTCTGACAGATTCTTGCTTTATAGGGAGCAGATGCCGTGCTAGTTCCTGGAGGGTTCGGCGACAGAGGAGTGGAGGGAAAAATTCTAGCTGCAAAGTATGCCCGTGAAAACAGGATTCCATACCTCGGGATATGTCTAGGAATGCAAATTTCAGTGATTGAATTTGCGCGATCTGTCCTTGGACTGCAAGACGCGAACAGCACAGAATTTGATCCCAGCACTCAGAACCCTTGTGTTATTTTCATGCCAGAGGTCTGATGCTCACATACTCTTGTTTCTAATAAATGTTATCTTCCTATTTATCTGATTGGATTTCATTTTAACAGGGGTCTAAAACCCATATGGGAAGCACTATGCGTCTTGGATCGAGGAGGACGTACTTCCAGAGTACGTCCAGTAAATCTGCAAAGCTGTGAGTCTCTATATCTTTGGCCATACAGTTCCCCACCTCCACACTCCCCACCCCAGTGATGAAAAAGGTTTCTGAACAATCTTTGGATGGCATATCAGATTACAAGTTTCTCTGCTGGGTTATGTTCTCGCTGCAGTAAATAGTGAAAAAGAACTGAAAGTGTGTCTAGATGCATTGTTTTAGGCTAGTTATCTCATCCATTGAGAAAATGAATTTGAAGGAAAGAATCAATTTCCCTCCAGTTAAGTTGACAGACATAGAAACTCCAGAGATTGGCGTCATTCAGATAGATCTTTGTTGGCGGAGATTGATGCTCCTTGAGTTATCCATTCCAGCAACCCAATGAGAAACGAATTGGCCTGGGAGCGTTAACGGATGGACTGGTTTACAGTTGAAAAAAATACACTATAAATTTGTACACCACAAACGACTATCCTGACAATTTCACTTTCCAGCATTATTTTGAATTTTATGAGTAATGGGCATTTCCATAACTTTTCGAATCAAAATCTCAAAGTAGGCTTCACTTTCCAAGACGGTAAACTAAGTAGCCCTAGTGGTAATCTTCTTACTATAAAGAACATGGCTTCACTTTACCTTATATCCAGTATCTTGTCTTTTGACCTAGAAACGATAGAGATGTTTCGGCAGAGTATATGGCGAAACAGTTAAGCATATATTACCTACCCACAAATTACATAAGTGGGTGAAGTTAATTTATTGGCCAGCCTGACCAATAGTAAGTGACAACCAACAATTTTTGGATTTTGTTCTCTCTATGTTTCACGGACTGCAGGTTTGGCTCCCAAGGTACTACGCCTCAAGACCGTCTTCCCCTCATTCGTAGGCCAGCAAGCTCGAACAACTGGCATACACACATGCTATGAGTAGAATGTTAGGAAGAATACCTGCATATGATCATATCATTAGTGCACTCTTTAGTAAAATAGGCATCATGCCTAACTGTTAGTGTGTTTGCCGTGCCGAATGGGGAGATAAGCATTCACACTGCGTGACGTTCTCCCCCATTCGAATTCACTTATGTCCTTGTAGCGAGAAGTGAATTTCGCATCAACACGCATTCGTCTCATTACAAGAATAACAACGGCACCACCTCCACATGGACGGACATTCACAAACCCGCAGTAACTCGTACTTACCGCCTCTGACACCAACCTTCACCCTTTGCCCCTCTGAGCATTAGTTCCTCGGGTAGACGGCCTCTAAACCGCAGCGCCTCAATGCATGTCGAATAAAATACATAATCTTCATCATTGTGCTCTACAATTACGCAACGCTGCCCTTTTTCATCCGTCTTCCCCACAGCTTCATTCATCGTGTTCCGCCAACTTACCGACACAATCTGTGGCCGAAAATCTTTTCTCCTCAAGAACACACGACATTGTCCCATAACAACACTGCATGCTCGAGCGGGCCCGCTCTGATACCAACTAATCCGTGTTTGGCTTCCGAGGTACTATGCCTCAAGATCGCCTTCCCCTAATTCGTAGGCCGGCAAGCTCCAATAATTAGCATACACGCACGCTATGAGTAGGATGTTAGGAGAATACCTGCATATGATCATATTATTAGTGCACTCTTTGGTAAAATAGGTCTCGTGCCTAGCTATTAGCGTGATTGCCGTGCCGAATTGGGAGATAAGCATTCTCACTGCGTGACACCATGTCTTTCTCAGGCAAAAGTAGAAAATCCTATACAATCTCATTGATCTTGGTTATGATGTTGTAGAATGCGAAAAATCTGGTTGGCCTATAAATTTCACTCTATTTTATAAATGTCTGCTCAAAGTAGGGTAGAAGTCTATTGAGATGCATAAATTGAAACCAAATCTTATTGGGTTGGCTTGATTTCATTGGCCTAAAATTGATATTGAATTGGTGAGATTTAGACAGAAAACCTCAGGGATGGATTCAGTCTGTATGAAATGCTTAATCAAGTTGTAGATGTGTATCTAGTGCCACCATATAAATACTTTGAAAACTATTCTAAAACCAAGGAGAAAAGGTATGATATTGTGATAATTAGAAATTTTATCCAAGGACCTTTAATGATCAAATTGCATATCTGCTAGTGTCAAACTTGTCACACTATATCTGATTGGATTAATGATAATTTTTCTCAGGTATGGCAATAGGAGTTTTATTGATGAGAGGCATCGACACAGATACGAGGTGCTTGGAACCTTCATGCTCTAGCTATTATGCTCACATTGAAATAGATTTAAGTTCTCTGAATTCAGCTCTGTATCTATGATGCCTTTGTGTTAAGAATTAGTTTGATCTTGTCTAGGTAAATCCTGATATGGTTCCACGACTTGAAGAAGCTGGTCTTTCCTTTGCTGGAAAAGACGAAACTGGTCGTCGCATGGAGGTACTTGTTTTCATCACATCACAATGATTGTCAATTTTAATTGCAACTTTCCTCTGTAATTTTAGCATTTGAGTCCATCACCAAATTTCTGTGCAGATTGTTGAGCTTCCTACTCATCCTTACCTTGTTGGCGTTCAATTTCACCCTGAGTTTAAATCAGGACCAGGAAGGCCTTCTGCTCTTTTCTTAGGTAATTCTCGTTGCTATCTTAAATTTCTCTGATGTGAAAAGTTTATAGTATGTCTGGCTTTGTTTAGATTAAGTTTTGCATTTCCAATTATTAATAATACACTTTCCAATAATATGTGGAAATGAAAACTGTTAAACCCGCAGTTATCTTTAGATAAAACATATATCTCTGCTTCTTGACGAAGGAATCAAAGTTAGAGACTGCATAAAGAAGACACAATTTTGCATTGTCATTTTTTACCTTCCAAAGTTGATTTCAAAGATTTTAGTATTGTAAGCAGGTTACGATGAGCAATTTTTGAAACTTAGGCTTTTATATTGCCATGTAGAATGCTATTTTCTGACCTAGCCAGCCCCTACGGCTGTCCGTGCTGGATCCGCCGGGAGCTTCAAGTTAGTCGTTGTCCGCCGGGGAGAAATGAAAAAGACGCTCGCTGCCAAGATTGGGTGGCTGGGCAGTGGGCCTGAATTTTTTATTTTTTTTTCCTTTCTTATTGTTTGGGCCTTTTTTTAAGAAAAATAAGCCCAATGAATGGGCCCATTTCATGGTGGGGATTGGAAAAGTCACTGGACCATGGTTATTGGTCCACCGTCCATCAGTGTATGGATGATGGATATATGGGTTTTGCTTTCAATTGCAACCCATTAGGCTAAGCTTTCTTTAATCTCAATAGCATATCTTGTATAGCTCAGAAGTTGGTTGAAATTGAAAGTTACTATTATTTTCCGTTGGTTTATAGGCTGATCGCCTTGATTTTGATATTATATGTGGCAACTGCAAGTGTTAAAAGGGTATTTTCTACTATGAATTTAATTAAAAGTGGCTTGCGCAATAAAATGGGAGATGACAGGTTGAATGACAATTTGACAGTTTACGTGGAAAAAGATATTTTTTAAGTGGCTTGCGCATTAAAATGGGAGATGACAGGGTGAATGACATTTTGACAGTTTACGTGGAAAAAGATATTTTTATATAACTTGAGAATGAGGCAATATTGCAGCGTTTTCAAAATATGAGACCCCGTAAAATGCAGTTGTCTAAGTTTACAGTTACAGAGTAGGGTTATTATTATTTTTTTTAAAATATTTTGGGTTGTATTGAATTATATTTTCATATGTATATACTTTTTACGTTTTAGTGCATTAACATATGTATTGAATTGTATTTTAAGCTATTACAATCGTTGATTGTCAATGGTCATCGGTCAATGGTCTCCATCCTAGCTGAACTACAATGTTGGATTCGCCTCTGGGGGTTGGGGAGTATTGCTGGTGGGAGTTCTGTGGAATGTTGTGAGTACTGACTAGTATGCTAAATTTTATGATCCATCTTTGTTGCGTATGTACTCAACGTTTAAGAATATCTATGGGTTTTTTTTCGCATGACATTTGTCATTAAATACTAGATTTACCTTGAATTTGTTCCATAAATGGCTGATTACAAATTAGTCATTCCAATTTCGTATCTGAATATAGTAGGTATAGTGCTGTGAGGGCATAATCATCTCCAAAAAGGCACAAACTAGTTTGTTCAGCAGTTGATCACGATTTGCTAAGTTTTTTTTTTTTTTTGGTACAGTAAGTTCCATTAAATTCTCGTGTTTTGGTGCTCCAAAAGTTCGCCCCGTATAGATTTACTTTGTTAATTATGAATTTCAATTTCTGGGTATAATATTTTAGTTTTACAGTAGACCCTAAAATAACATTTTTACTACAGGACTTGTAGCAGCAGCATGTGGCCAGCTGGATGCCGTTTTGCAGAAACACGTGACAAAGACGTGCAAGCTGAGCAATGGTACCTCAACACACTATGAGAATGCGCCCAAGCTACCCAACGGATCTTTAGATGGCATCTACTCTAATGGGAATGGTTTGCATGTTTGAGTGATAAGGGCAGCTTTTGCAGAGTGATAATACCATGATTCATCATTTCATTCATCAAATTTTGCTGCTGGCAGTTTTGCATATATAGCCACCCTACTAGTAATGTGATAGGTGCGATAGCTTTTCATTTCCGGACTTTTTTCAAAGAAAAACTGTTGCAGTTTACAGTACAATGCTCTTTGGATATACTACTAATTGTTATTTACTCATCTTTATTGCAATATGACTTGTGCTTGAATCCAATAGCATGCTTTGTATTGATAGAAAACAATTTGATGTTTTGAGCCTTAAAAAATAGGTTCCAATCTTATTAATGATCTTGTTGATCCTCTATTTAAATATGCTCCATATCTTCTATTCAATTCAACTCATTCCTTATCGTCTCACTCGCTTCAAGTATACTTTCCAATTAGAATCATTAGTTACTCATTTCTATCCATTTATACTCCACTTAAAGATGAACTTGTGATTCGAGTGGGATGGGAGTTGGAAATCAAGGTGGTAGTAAAATCACGGAATCACAATCGTATTCAGATGGAAATTTTGGATTTTCTGCCAACCGAAACACAATATATCACAAATGGAATCTTTCCTCATTGTGCACAGATGAGACGGATTAAACCTCGACAATATACCAATCCCTACTTGGGTTTTCTATATCAACATTGCTAAGAAAATAACTAAAATAAAACAGAACGAGCCAACACAAATAAACTCACCACAGCAACATCAATTGAAAAATCTCATATCCATTCCTTGGGGTTAATGCATGCATCCAGCAGTTTCCATTCCTCACTCCCCTCTTCTGGTTGCTACAAACAAAACAGTCGTTTTACTTCAATCATCTTATCTTTTCTTTTGCAATGAAACATCCAGCCAAAAACAAAGTTGATTAAAAGCTTACATGGTCATATTCCCAACGTGCAGTTAGGGGAAGTGAGACGAGAATACTCTCAATTCTTCCACCGGTCTTGAGACCAAATGTAGTGCCACGATCATAAGCCTTCAATAGTAAACGTGCAAAATTTGAATACTTTTAAGCATGGTATTTGGTCAGAATTTTAATTAAGGTCTTTTACCAAGTTGAATTCAACATAGCGTCCTCTCCGCAGTTGCTGCCATGCCTTGTGTCTCTCAGTAAATGGCATATCCTTCCTCTTCTCTATTATGGGTATATACGCAGGAATTACAGTATTTGCGCACTCTGCAATAATTAGACATAATTACAAATCTAGAGGGTATCCAAAATCCATCAAGCATAGATAAGAATCGAATCCCACCTTATATGACATTTTATTTTTGTTCCAGTTCAAGGTAAAAAAATGTTATAAATTTCTCCTTCTTTAGAGCTTGTAAAGTAGTGCTTATGCCTCGTATATAGAGAGCTTGTCTACACCAGTTTATTACCTTCGTTACTTCCTAAAGAAAAAATTGGAGATATAACAGGCTATAACTTGTGGAATTTCATAGTAGCAAGTGTCCTCTCATAGGAAATTACCGGTAGCAAAGGAAAGAAGCATCTCTTGATCATAATCGTTCAAATCATCAAAAAATATACCCCCGAGACCTCGCCTCTCCCCGCGATGCTACAAAGAACATTAAATCACAATAAATCAGCGAAAAGGAAAATAGTGGCGAGAGCTCAGCTGCTAAAATAAAACAAGTACAATGAATAACAAATAAAACAAAAATCAGAAAACGATGTAGTGCCGTCTTTTAAACTGCACAAGTACACATGCACCCATGACCTACCAACAGTGGGAGACCATGAACAAGTCCAGTTGCATGGAGAAAAAGAACTGAAAGAACTTTCCAGCATCTCAAACTAAGATTAGGAATTGCAAAATTATCTTTTCAAGTAATCTTCTACTAGTTTTGGTCCTTCTAATCCTAGATCATCACCCTCAAAGATGATTCAGCAGTTGAACGGGAAGACTACCCTTTGCTGAGTTCCTTCAACATGGTTCTCTCAAATACCCCTAGCACCAGGAAAGATAAGATGTGAGCAAAGAAGCTCTTATTAGAGGTTTATTATTAGAAGTTTATTAGACGTTTCCTTATAAATAATAGCTAGTTTCCATGTATACTTTGCATCCTTAATTAGCCTTATAACATTCTACAAAGAAAGAGCAATACACACGAGAAAGATCAGTTGGAATGGTATCGGAGCCCTAACCTTATTTCTCAAGTGTTGGTTGCAGCGTAGGGCTAAGTTTGTTGGGAGATAACATTCAGTTCTTAGTGTCATAGTCGAGGGCGTCACCTGTGGTCGTCTCTCGTGGTTTCTGACGGTCGATTACTTGTCATCAAGGTCGAGGTTCTCTGTTCATCTTCGTCAGGGTCATTTGTGGTCGCCAGTCGTCGTTTTCAATGCCATTGGAAGGCGCACTCCGTATTTCCAACGTGTCTAGGGTTGGATTCGGGCCGGAGAAGTTGTTTTCTGGCATCTCTGTAGGTTTCCCGCAATTGTTGAACTTGGTCGGAGAAATTTTCTTTCGCTCGACGCTGCATGTTAACTCTGTGAGTAAACAGTCTGTTTTTGGGCAGTATAGTGGGCTATTATTTCTTTTTGGCAATTGTGTTGGGCTATTAGTTTAATTGAATATTTGTGGGCTTTGGCTGTTAAGTTTAGTTGGATATTTGTTGGACTAAGTTGTTTTGATTGGGCATAATTTATTTGGGTTGTGATTACTTTATTGGTTACACTGGTTCAGCGTGTCAAATGAAAAGACTGACTCAATTTGCTTTTGCTTTACTGGAAAGAACTACTCTTCATGAGCTACTGGAAAGTTAGAACTCCAGTTGATACTGCTTGATATCATTAGTTAGTGGGCAAGCTTATCTACTTGGCACATACTCGTCGTGATATAGCCTCAGTGAGTGTCGTGAGCCAGTTTATGCACTCTCCATATGAAGAGCACCTTGAGGCAATATATCGGATTCCAAGGTACTTAAAGAGTACTCCAGAAAAGGGATTATTCTTTAAAAAGGGAAATAGAAGGACCATTGAAGCCTACACAGATGTTGACTGGGCAGGATCAGTCGCCGATAGAAGATCGACTTCGGGTTATTGTACCTTTGTATGGGGTAACTTAGTTACTTGGAGAAGCAAGAAACAAAGTGTTGTGGCCCGTAGTAGTGCAGAGGCGGAGTACCGTGCTATGGCTCATGGTGTGTGGGGAATGTTATGGCTAAAGCGAGTCCTAGATGAGCTACAGAGACCGATTGAAGTTCCAATAAAGCTTTATTGTGATAACAAGGCAACAATTAGTATAGCTCACAATCCAGTACATCATGACAGAATTAAACATATTGAAATTGACCGCCACTTCATAAAAGAGAAACTTGAAGGAGGTGTTATCTGTGTGCCATTCATTCCATCCACACAACAAATAGCTGACATTTTCACCAAAGGACTCTTCTGACCGAATTTCGAGCTTTTTACAAGCATGTGGGCATGATGGATATATAAGCACCAACTTGAGGGGGGGTGTCGGAGATTTGATTCCTATAATTGAGGAAGATTTTTTTGTATTTAATTTAAATAGAATAACTAAATTAGGAAATAGGATATTAGTTGATTTGTTATTATTCTGTTTCCTAAATTTGTGTTAGGGCTGTGATTCTTAGAAGCCCTATATATTCCTTCCTTGTAAACCTATTTTAGTAGAGAAAAATAAAAAAATAAAATAAAAAAGTTCAGTTTTTCTCCCTAAAAAACTTCAGAAACCAATGGAGAAAAAAAGGGTTTCGAAGTTATTACTATTAGGGTTTATGGTAAAAATAATAATAAATAAATAAATA
>CAIGRB010082052.1:66268-91299 GCA_903798255.1 Fraxinus quadrangulata | reverse complement strand
TCCGCCTCCAAATTGCAAGCTCGTAGCGCTGGTCCTTTTAAAATTTTAAAGCGAGTGGGCCCAAATGCATATGTACTTGATCTTCCACCACATCTTGGCTACCACCATACTTTCAATGTTGAAGATTTAGTTGCTTACAAAGGCCATTTCAAACCCTCTGACGACCCTTTCATATCTCCATCTGTGGATCTTGACCCAGACTCGCTTGCCACTTCTAACCCGATACCACCTTTCTCAGTACACAAAGATAAAATTGATGCTATTTTAGATGAACAGATTGTGTTTACTAAAGATGGGAATGTGCAACGCTTCCTAGTTCATTGGGTTGGTCGGCCTGAGTCTGATAACATATGGATTACTAGAGAGACACTACAACAACTTGATCCCGACTTATTGGAGCTCTATCGGAGTCAGCAGGATCTTCTTTTACCTTGTTCTGCTTCCGCGCATCCAGAGGACCTTGATGGGGACACCAGATTCAGACCACCGCTGACACACTTTTACCGACGTCGAATGAAGCTGGCCCAGCCCCTCAGTTTATGGTTGGGCAATTGATGGCAGCCTTTGTGACTTATCCACTCGACAGGGTCGAGTTTTTTTTTCTCCCACTCCGGGAGAGTTGATGCGGACATCACGCCGAAAACTATTTAGTTATTTTACTCTCGTTATTGGACCTATCGTTTATTTTATTTTATTTATTGTTATTGGGTTTGTATTAGCGGGTCGGCCCAAACCCGTTAGGTTTTCGTTTTTTCGCTATTTATTGGGTTTTTCATTGTTACTGTGACAATTTAATGATTGAATGAAAGTTTTATTGACGACGGCGTCGTTTCCCCTTCCCCTTTTCTTCTTCTTCACGTCCTCTCCTCTTCCATCTCCTCTTCTCCTTCTTCTTCTTCTTCCTCCTATTCTACATCAGAAAAGCTTCTAAAAATGAATAGTTTTTTGACTAAACAGAAGTCAATAAATTATTTGGTCCACGTATTATGATACACACACATTAATATACTGAAGTTTTCCCCAAGTTGATGGTCAGAACGTGAGTAATAAATATATCAACACCATGTTAAAATATGATAAGATAAACATAAATCTACGAAATGCATACCTTTATGTAGAAATAATCATCGCACAATTTCTTGAATCGAGGATAGAAGCTAGCATCAAACTTGTCACATGCACTTTTTTGTACCTAAAATGAAGGTGGATAATAGTACATAATAATAGCATATGTAGACAAAAATAAATTGTAAGCAAGTTAATATAGCTCTCCTATCAGCAGGGTGACTCATTCGCTCTAATCAACTAAAAATATCGAGGAGAGGATCATTTGCCAGAGGCAAAGCAAGTATCAAAGGCTTTCAAAACAGCAAGAAACATCTGCTTCAGTGATTTACCACGCTTCTGTCTGATTTAACTATATGAGGAAGAAACATCAACAACTTTCAACTATATTATGAAAATTGATGGTCCCATAAGGGGAGACTCAAAATTTTTCACAAGAACTTCAATATTAGATCCTGACACTTACTACGTGTAATAATTGCAATATTATTACACAGAGCATGGATGTTTATACCGAATGAAAATGCTTGACGTCCTCCTCAAAAATGTAAGCAGGAGTAAAATCTGTACCCCCACCAAACCACCATTGTCTTGGTGCTCCTGGAGCATCTGCACATCATTTGAATATGATAACAGTTTAATATACTTCAACTATTCTTGGTCTACCTAAAGCATATAAACAATCATGATGAATTGATACACGATTGTGTGTGTGCACTTGCACATGGCTACATACAAAACCTCATGTGATTTTTGAGGTTGAAGCTTATATCTCATTTTTCTGTTATCAGATAGTTATAAATAAAATCCCATATGGATTAAGTTCAAAGAATCTAAAACTTTCTCATTACAACAAACAAGCTTCAACCTGAAAATATCAATGCAATATAAATTTCCTTTGAAATTTGTCTGATGTAATGTAATTTTACAGCTCTTTTCTTTTTGCACATAAATTATTCAGAGATTTACGACTCTTTTATAAATCATATAACCTGCTTCCTTTATACAATGAACTAACTTTATGCAGAATACTCGGCTGATTTCTGTTTCAGATGTGTAGGAAGGTTATCATTATGCTATGCTTTGTAATTTGAATTGTCATGCAGCACACGAGACCAAATGCTGCCCATGTTTAATTCCTAGAAATGCACTGGAAGCTTCAAATTTGATTAAAAGATACAATTAAATAAATCAGATCTAAGGTCACAAGAAGTTAATCAAGTGATTAAAAGCATATATAAACTTTATCTCTAGTTCTTTAAAATGGATGCTATCTCTGTAACCACTAGTACCACATTGTATCAACAAGCATGAAAAATGGCATTGGAGTTTTCTTGTAGACTACTTGACTGAAAGGAACAAACAATATAACTGCTCGAAGAACCTCCGCTGCCATTAACCTCTATCCAATCCATTTCCCCCTTGAAAGTTGATATTTATAGACTATAGTCCTGAAGAAGACCTCAAAAATCAGTATCACAGATCTATTTTGCATAAGCTACAAAATAGATCATCCCTGGTTGATTCTCATTACGTTGTTTTTAACTTTTTACGGGTGTGACCAACCTAGTCTATTTTCTTTTTCTTTTTTTAAATTCTCCCATTGGTTCAGAATATTTAATATTTGGCTTCAGCTTTAGGATACTTTTGGAAAGTAGGGGCAGCTCTCATGAGGCAAAGAAAGAGTCAAGCTTGAGTTTTGTGCCCCCCAAAAAAGCTTTGAAACCAAGATACTTGATTCGAAGTGGGCCTTCATATACATGACTATTCCAGATGGAAGTAAAACGTCCTAGGATGCATCTATTCTATTGGGTGCGATAGTTTTTAGCTTCTTGTAATTGAGTTTTCAATAACTTATGTAATAAAAAGGGTTTCAAAAGCGCACACGTTTTCACTGACACAAATATACACTGCTGCTCAATTTCCACAAATACTCTAGAAGCCTAAGCCCATATAAAACATCATCAAAGAATTAAAATTTGTGCTAAAAGATAATCAAAATTCTCAAATGTAGAAATACCTTTTGGAGCATCAGTCTCAAAATACCGATAATTAAAATGCAAAGTAGGAGCAAAAGGGTTCTTTGGATGTAGAACCTGGGGAACAGGGAAAGATAATACCTCGTTAAGAAGATTCTCCCCGTTTAACAGAAAGTGATAGAAAGCTACCAATCAATAAGACATTCAGTACCTTCTATTCAATTATGTTTGGCAAACTAAAAAGATGAAAAAGACCCATTCAGGAACGAGAAAATACCATCGTGATTTGGATTGAATCTCGATGAAACAATACATCGAGGAGAAGTTAATTCGATATTTTGATTCCAAAAAGGTCAAAAATAAAANCAGTATCACAGATCTATTTTGCATAAGCTACAAAATAGATCATCCCTGGTTGATTCTCATTACGTTGTTTTTAACTTTTTACGGGTGTGACCAACCTAGTCTATTTTCTTTTTCTTTTTTTAAATTCTCCCATTGGTTCAGAATATTTAATATTTGGCTTCAGCTTTAGGATACTTTTGGAAAGTAGGGGCAGCTCTCATGAGGCAAAGAAAGAGTCAAGCTTGAGTTTTGTGCCCCCCAAAAAAGCTTTGAAACCAAGATACTTGATTCGAAGTGGGCCTTCATATACATGACTATTCCAGATGGAAGTAAAACGTCCTAGGATGCATCTATTCTATTGGGTGCGATAGTTTTTAGCTTCTTGTAATTGAGTTTTCAATAACTTATGTAATAAAAAGGGTTTCAAAAGCGCACACGTTTTCACTGACACAAATATACACTGCTGCTCAATTTCCACAAATACTCTAGAAGCCTAAGCCCATATAAAACATCATCAAAGAATTAAAATTTGTGCTAAAAGATAATCAAAATTCTCAAATGTAGAAATACCTTTTGGAGCATCAGTCTCAAAATACCGATAATTAAAATGCAAAGTAGGAGCAAAAGGGTTCTTTGGATGTAGAACCTGGGGAACAGGGAAAGATAATACCTCGTTAAGAAGATTCTCCCCGTTTAACAGAAAGTGATAGAAAGCTACCAATCAATAAGACATTCAGTACCTTCTATTCAATTATGTTTGGCAAACTAAAAAGATGAAAAAGACCCATTCAGGAACGAGAAAATACCATCGTGATTTGGATTGAATCTCGATGAAACAATACATCGAGGAGAAGTTAATTCGATATTTTGATTCCAAAAAGGTCAAAAATAAAAATTGGGTTGTGCTAAATCAAATACCATGGTCTAATAATCAAACATTCTAATTAGATGATAATATTAGTATTAGTTGGGAAGTTTGTGAAAGGAATCCTGTGAAAAGTTTCATTAACACCTAATTCATGTTGAGTAGACCTTGTAGTTGTCAGAATTCTACCGCCGTTGGGCAACCTTCTCAACAACTAAGAGATCCATTCCAGGTGCATGGCTTATTCATTAGACAGTTCAGCAGAACTGAGCATGAGCAACATAATTCATTTGGCCAATATGATAAATGGCTCAAGCAATGTAGGATATTGTGTTCATCGAAATTATCAAGTCAAATGTTAAGGCCATAATGTTGTCTCAAGGTTAGATCTCAAATGAACCACAGTGTTGTCAAAAAGTTCCATTATACTAGAACAAACATAATCTGCAATTACTCAATTTTGTAATGCAAATAATGTGAAGTATTTGTTGAAAATCATGAGCTGAAGCTGAGAAACGTCAACCAACTAAAATCAATATTTGAACTAGCTGAGTTCAGCTAGACATGGTAAAGCTAATCAGAAGTGGAAATAGAGAAGCAGTAAGGGATATTACCGAGCTGATTCCTGCAGCGAAAAAGGGAACTGGACCAGGCGTAGTATTGCCGTTTTGAGAGGGGTTGGCAGCTCTATAAGCCTCGGGAGGCATAACTCCGTAGACAACAGAAACATTGACACCAGCCTTTTCCCAAACAGCACCATCCTGCAAAACCCTGCTGATTCCACCACCACCACCAGGCCTGGACCACACATCTTCCTTGAACTTTCCACCTTGGTCTACGGCCTCTATGGCCGAGCAGACTCTGTCCTGTACCTCTCTAATCATCTTCTCGAATCGAGCTCTCACCGAATTCGAATTCGAGTTCTGGGAATGATTGTCGTCGGTTTCTTTGAGGAAAGTTTTGGGCCGTTGGGTCTCGGGCGTTTCTTTCTCAATCATGGGCGAAGACGATGCTTGCACTTTCAGTGAAACGGCGGATGGATATGCGGGCTTGCTTGTTCTTGATAGATTAGCAAGATTGAGAGTGGATGAGGATGAACGGGAAATGGAGTAATAGGAGGATAGTGGGAATACCGTGGCGGAAGAAGAAGAAGAAGCGGTGAGCGTAGGCATCAGCATTGCCGGACTTGTGTTGGTTGGTTGGTTTCGCACTTCACGGGGGTGAGCTGAAGTGAAATGGAGCGGTCACACGGATAAAGGATATGATACGAGGATGGATGCCGCTGGTTATTGACTCGATTCATTTGGATTACACGGATAAAGGATATGATACGAGGATGGATGCCGCTGGTTATTGACTCGATTCATTTGGATTACACATCTTCATCTTTACCCACGGTTTTCTACTATAATTTTTATTTTTTTGACTAATAGTGAAGACAAAACCATGGTAACAATAACTAATAAGAGGGGACCTGCATTGAAGAGACCATCGGGTACCTCTTTCAATAATGTGTGCTCATGAAAATGAACCATATAAATTAAGTGGAATCCATATATGTTATGATTATATGCTTTACAAACCTAAATAACAAATTATTTTAGAGCACAACAAAGTGTTGACCTCAAAAATTCGTTGATCATGTGGTCAACGAAATTCCAGTCACCTCCCCATCAATCTAACATTTGCTTGCAAATTGAACACGCCGTTAAGAGGCAAAGGTCATCGATCAAGAAAAGGGTCCACCAATCATTTACACTTTGAAGGCCAGTCAACTATCGAAATAAAATACACTGAGGGCAAGGGAAAATAGGAGGGGAGAGTGGCTACCTTAATTGTGGAATTACCTTGCATATTTATAGATGATAGAATGGGCCAAATGAGCTGCGGGACTAATGGGTCGAACCCTAGCCAAGATAAGTTTTCTTAATTCAATCGACTAAATTCATTTAATACAATTAACCAGTGAGGTGTCGTTCGAGCCACAAAATTTTTTGGCATCAACAAATAATCCCCAAAATTTGAGTCGTATATTCATTTGTGGGTCAGACATAAAATATAAGCTGCCAAGTATGTGAAGTCTTAAAGATTGCCACGAGCCGATGAATACTTGCAAATAATCTTTACAATCAATTGCGGCCCATTTGCTCTTCCAAATACTCACAACGATATAAAATGTAGATAGTTCATCATGTGTCATAACAGATGATATGCTCACACAGTAGATATATATTTTTTACATCGTAGATGATTTGCTCATATAAGTCATTTCCTCTACATTGGCACATTGGATGTTTTGCTTGCACGGTTTGGAGTACTAGTATTTTTGTGCAAATTGAGCAATATGATGTTGATGGTAATGCATATGATGCAATATGCATGTATGTAGATGATGCGATATGCATGCATGTCAATGATAATGTAGATGGTTCTGCAGCGTGCATTGGAAATAATAAAAATGATATCATGGCACGTTGGCAGCATTAATATCCTGCTACTATGGTATAAATGTAGCCATATATGGCAAAGAATTTAATGAATCGTGTGTTGATATCTAACTTGAGATGCGAGACTTAAGTAGAATAATCCTCTTGTGGGGATCCTCTCATGGAGACGAGGAATAATAACTGACAACGAATAATAACCTTTTCCCTCTTGTGGAGATGAAGAATAATACCCTTTTCCTCTCGTGGAGACGATGAATATTAACATTTTCCTCTCGTGGAGGAGGAATGATACTCTTTTCCTCTCGTGGAGAGGAGGAATAATCGGAGTTAGTCTCATCGTTGCGAGATCTATGAGCTAGCCTCGAATGATATAGATAATCATGAGCTAAGGATTGCTTTGAGACATTGTCATGATAAAAAGGGACTTTGTATAAACGACAACCCGACCGGAATTTCATCTCACCCTTGTAAGATATTCCCTAATCATACTTCTACCATTTTAACTTCCCCTAGTACTTGCGAAGTTATCCTTACTGGCATGTAGGTTTTTCAACTTACCCTTCACGGCATCATGAGCTAGCCTCGTTGTTGTGGGGTCTATGAGCTCGCCTCAATAAGACAAGGTCTTACAAATTTGCCTCTTCGTTGCGAGGTTTTACGGACTCGCCTCAATAAAGTAAAATCTTACAAGTTTGCCTTGTCTATGCGAGGTCTTACAAACTAACCTCAATAAGGTGATAATCACATGCTAAGGCTCACCTTCAACAATTGTGATTATCAAAAGGGCTTTGAACAAAAAGTCCCAACTAGATTTTTTTCGAGCCTTTGTAGAATACCTTAGCTCCAAAACAATGCAAGTAAGTCGGTCTCACGGCAACTATCAACTCCACGCACAATATGAATATTTATATCTGGACTTGGGGGACTAATATGATGAATCAGAAATTTCAAATCTTTTGTGATCCAAGAACAAGAAGCGTGTTTCGACAATTAATAAAAGTCCATGCATAACATAAATAACTACACATGGACTTGGAGGACTATTGTTACGACTTGTTACAAGGTATCGTCACGTGGCCATCCTAATTAAACTGTGGGCCGAACTGTCGAGCCTACAGGCCATCGAGCTGCCAAGCCTACATGCACATGTAATTTCGAGGTCAAAGGAGCTCCGAGAACTAGGCCAAGTGGCTCCGAGGCTCCTCAGCTAGTGGCAACCCACATACAAAGATTGAACTCATGATGAAGATCTTATTGGAATGATTGATGTGATCTTTGTAATGAGTATATTTGTGTCTTATCCTGTCAAGAGGATGTAAGAGCATTAAATGCTTTGAAAAGTTAGGAAGGTCAACTTGATGGCTAGGACCTGATGCTTTGGCCAAGGAGATAATGTCACGTGTAATTTGATCCAAGGGTCACCATTCTAGTTGTAACACTATAAATACTCCCACCATGTAAAAGGAGTGAAATAATGCGATTGGTGATTATTGTACAATCGTAACCTATTATCCCGTTGGAACACGACGGAAACGTCTCGTGTCGTCGAACTCCTCCCACGTCCCATTTTGGAGTGATCTTGACCGTTGATCGGCATTTACGTGTTGGATTTAGCTTGCGCATGCACGAGTGGGCCCGGTATTTGTTGGTAGCATTTTTTGAGGTCAACAGAATCAAATCAGCTTCCTTTACAATGGAAATTCGACCATCTTTTCTACCATAGGGCACCATCCAAAAAGAATCTCCAGCAACCACAGCGGCATCTCTAGCAACAGCACTTTGAATATCATCACATGATACAGTTTTGGGTACTTTTTTCCAACCTCTATCTTTATATCATCCATCACTTCAAAACCCCTTAATGAATGCTCACATTCCCCAATTTCTGACTTCCTTTATGATTTAGAAGAATAAGGCATTGCATTCCTGCATTGATCATCCCATCACCATATAATAAACATATGGAGGTGGCGTGTAGTATATTATTGGATGTGTGGAGCCTAATTATGTCATTGACAACGTTGTTTACTCTAATGAAGTGCAATCTCGTGAGAACGGAAGCAAGGGTATAGTCCTTTGACCCACTATTGAACTTTCTGGCGGATAATTCTTTCAAGATGGGGACAACTATGGTGATAGTAGGAGAAACTAAGTAGATCATCATCAATGATAATGGTCGATGAGATTGCATTAATGAAGAAAAAGATCAACATTGTCAAATTTATAAATTATTTATAAGCCCATGTTTGAACAACATTCTCATTCTTCTATTCATTTTTAACCACGTCTTCTTCAATAAAATAATATTTTACATCACATCAATAACTTTTCTTTCTTTTTCAACCACACATTTCCTATCAATCTACTATTCCAAAATACATTATTTCCCCCAATAATCTTTATCAAACACATCCTAAATAGGAAAAATAGTGGATCATACAAAATGTGTGCATAATAATGAATAATAATTCATAGTGTCATTAAAATTAATGTTTGAATTTAATTGAATGTTTAAATGCTATCCAAACATAAGCATAATCTTTAATGGTAAAGTTTTTGAAAATTAGTTGTAATACTGAAGCTTTCTTTGTCGCATTTTTATCCTCATCCTTTCATTTTTAATCATATTTTTCAATAAAATAATATTACACGTAAATTCAAAAAAAATTCTTACTTTTTATCATATATTCTTCAAAAAAATTACTATTCTAAAATACAATTTTCTCAAAATTTCATTAAAATGAGTCCAAACAATAAGCCTTCTCGCGCCATTTTAAAGAACTTTTTAGATAGCAATCACCATCTAACAAAATGAAAGGTCGAGAATAAAAATACTACAAAGAAAATATTGGGGACAAAAGTGGAAAAACGAACAAAAATTAATTATTATTTTTTAATGCAATTAANACATTGGAGATACAAAATTCGAGGTCAGCACTAGGTATAAAAATATGAGTACTCGATACTTTTGTCCCGATTTAAGTTATATAAAATGTTTGAAATTGACATATACATAACAAGATAATGTATATTTTAAAAATGTATTCGAATTTTTTATGTGAAAAATATATTGTGATATTGTTTTCTCTTCATTTCTGAATTACAAGTATAAATAAACATAATTGTGTGCTTGCGAAGTGGACAGAAGTTCCATAATTGAGGTTTTCGAAAAGAAAGATTATGATTAAAATGTTGACGCGCTTAGCAAGAGTTTCCATAGCTTGGCCAGTTTCACTAAAGGGTGGATTCTTGTTATTGTCAATTCCCAATTCCCCAAGCCTCAAGGGAACAGACCTGGTCCTTTCGAAAATGTTTAAAAAAAAAGTTTTTTGCTTGCAAAGCAATGATTGAATATCACATTAAGTGAGAATAATTTTTGGACATAATATATTAAATATCACATTAAGAGAGAATCATTTTTTGGATGATTTTAACCCTACTACAATTCAATTATTTCAATAATACCTTACTTTTTATTTTTCAATATGTAATAAATACTACAAAATCCTTATCATGCATGAATTTTGTGTTATTAATTCTTAATCAATTAACATTAATCTAGACTCATTGAATCTTAACTTAATGAATCTTGATCTATATGAATTTAGAGCTATTATAAATGAATTTATTTATATTCGTGTATCTAGAAATTATGATGGGGGCTTAAATTCATGTATTAGTAATTAATTTTTATGTATCAAGTGTAGTATAAAAAAATTGCTCATTTGTAGTGTTTTATCATCACAAAAAATTTGAATCATAGAGGTTGAGTTTTGAGAGTCAAATTTTCTTATCTTAAATTTCTGTTTTAAATTTTATTTTCTTTAGTTCGTTTGAAACTTATCAAATCCTCCCAACAAATTTGTATTAATTATTATTTTTATAATACTTATAAATTATTTCATAATAACGTGCAATATAAGTTCAACTCTGACTAATTGTCTTAAAAGTAAAATTTAAGAGAAGGGCCTCACGATTTGCTTTTCAGCACCATACGATGCTGTTTGCGAACCCATTTATTTGCCATTCTTTGTGAAAAACCTAATCTTATAAATTCCAGGGAAGATCATTGTCAAGTTTCAACGATAAATCTCCAGAACTCACGCGTAAGCAATTCTTCAATCACGAGTATACAAATTACACGGAGAAAGAAGGAAAAAGGGAAAAATCAATGAGGTGGGGAAAAGGCCGAGGGCCATTAGGAGATAGCTTGTACAGCCCATTTACTACCAGAAAGAAGCCGCCAAGCTTGCTGTCCAAGAGGCTGCTCTTGCCGCCCCAACGATTCCTGTCAAGCCCACTCCTGAAATTTCCACCGTTGCCGCTACTGCGTTTGCTAGCAACTATGATGACAGCAACTTGGTTTGTTTATTTTCCTTTGTCCATTGATACTATCAAAAATCATACTTGCTGATTTTCGAGTTTGACGATTGAGAATGAGCACAAACAAGTTTTTTCAATACCTGAAACAAAAGCGTTGAGGTGTGTTCTCGTCGCCCTTTCGATACTTAAGTCAGAGAGAGAATTTAAGAAAATATATGTGCTGGAAAACTAAGTGAAAACGTACCTTAATAGTGAATGAGGGTGATGTATTTATAGAGGTAGACAGTTGACTCCTAGTAAGACTGTGACGTTGAGATTCTTATGAGTTCTAGTGCAATTGGAAGTCATGGTTTAGTTAATTTGGTGTTTCTTGGATGTTTGGGTGGGGATAGGACTCCTACTGCAGGATCCATTCAGGATGAGGCAGCATGCGACCAGTAGAAATTCATTATTAGGTATGGAAAAGTCTCGACATATGGCTTAGGTCCTCGTGGTGGTCAACCCCCCGAGGAGATTATATCGAGGAGGTCACAGGGACGCGGTCAAGAGATTATCCTCGAGCAACATGATCGGCTCGGGATACGAAATTTGGTGTAATCATCCATAAATCTTATATGATATATTTGTTTGCTCAATTTAATCCTCGATATAAATTGAATTTTGTATATCATGGGTTTGGTTTTTCGAGCAATGTGATTTTATTTTTTGTTTTTGTTTTTGTTTTTTTCATTTTACTTGATTCAACAGTTATATCCCATACTCACATTGTAAACTTTCTGCGTACTAAATATGTACAATTGTTTTGGTTGTATTCTCCAAGTCTCAATATAATTGAGATGGATTAGCAACACGACTTTTCATTAGGGCTGGACAAAACTCTCGAATCGGACCGAATCGAACCTGAACCGAACTGAACGGTTCTTCATAAGTTAAATACCCGAACGGATATCTGAATCGAGAATCGACGGGTTTGTTCTGTTCTCGATTCTAGACCCAGAACCGAATAAGAACCAAATTTAAATAATTTTTTTAATTTTTTATATTGAATTAATTAAATTATTTTAATTTTTTCTAAACAAATTATCAAATTAACTAATTTAATGATTAATGCTCAAACTCTCAAGTCAAGTCTATGCCTANTAGCTCAAGATCTAAACTTTTTTAAGTTTTTATTCTTCTCTTTCCAATTTCACACTTTCATTCGGTAACCACTGAGCCACTGAACCTAAGCCAATGAACCTAAATCGTTTAATAAATTGAAAACCTACATCTACATGCCCAAATCTTATTGGACAACTTGTTTTAGTATTAGTATCTACATTTTGATATTTGTATAATTGGTAAATTAATTTTATTGGACAACTCGTTATTTATATATTTTTAAATTAAATTACGTTAATTTGTAAGAGTTACGAATTAACATGTCATTAGTTGTATTTATGTAGTATTGTTGTAAATGTTAAATAATTTAATTATGGTACGAAATCGAATCGAACTTAACCGAATGGAATCGAACTCGAACGATTCCATAATTATATTTGTTCCAACTCCGGCACTTAGCTATCGAATATGTTTCAATATACTCGCTTCATCCAACTCTGTTTCACAAACTAATGGAAATGCACGTGGAAGATGGGAAAAATTGCACAGCCATTAACGCTGTGTTGACATGCCATGTGTGTATAAATGACTTGTAAATGATAAAGTCGTGTATTTTATATTCATAATTGGTGAATGTTTTCTGTCTCCATTCCCCCTACTTTTTTTTTTTTTCTTAACTGAAATAGAGACAGAAAAACAGAAGGTTTTCCACCTTCTCAGATCTCAACTCTCTTCTGTTCAAACAACCCATTCATTCATTGAACACGGCTATTTAAGTGGCCATTTCCTGCTATGCCAAGTAACTGAAGCATCCCTGTTATAAAATTATTGAGTCCCTCTATTCCTCCCCCTCCCACAATCAGCTCCGTCAAAACTGTAACAGCAGGTTCACGAACATTATATTCTCATAATTACAGTAATGTCTATAATAATAACATCAATGCTAGCAGTAAGAACGAATAAAGTTGTTAATAATAATAAATCTAAATGAGGAATTTAGTAAGAGCTTGTTAACTCAAGAGTCAAATAATTGGAGTTTTTGGATCGTTGCATGGAGATTATTATGATGAGCACAGTAAAATTCTTAGATAGCGAGTAAACTTGCATTCACAGTGGGCCCATTTGGCTGGCTTTTGAAAAACCATAAAAGAGCTTTTGACAACAAAAAGCTTTTTGAAAAGTCAAAAGGAGACTTTTGGCTAATTTTATCAAAGTGATTCTTTTAATTGGAAAAACTTTTAGAAAAATCCGGTTCAATGTGACATCCTCTAAAAGTATTTTCTTAGTTTCCAAACAAAAATAAAAATAACTTCTTTCAAAAGCTATTCTACAGGAAGCAAAAACAAAAATCATGCCAAACAGACCCTTCATCATATAAATGGCTATTTACACATGGCATGCCAAAGCATGTTAACTAGCAGCTGCATGATCACAAATCAGTTTCATCCATGGTGCGCACAAGTTTTTTTTCCATTAGTTTGTGAAATGGAGTTGAACAGGGTTAGCAAACCTAAATAATATCAATAGGTCAGTGTCTAAGTTGGAACCAAATGAAGTCTGGTAGCCAACTTGAAACCTTGCTAGTTCACTGACTGTGTATCTTCTTGAGATAGTCTCCTGGGAATATGAGACTGACATTGTAAAGAAACTGTTCAATATTAAAAAGTTCCAAACATTTCTTTACAGTATTAGAGTCCATCTATTAGAAGGCATCAAGCAGTTTCCTTTGAAAGATAGCCTTTTTGCTCTTAACAGAATGTATTGAAGCTATATGTAGAGGAGCATTTTAGCAGCCATGATGGATAACTACTATATACTTGTAAACTCTATCCTGCATAACCGTTTTGATTTTTCTAAAGTGGTGCTTGAAATGTGCTTTGTTGCTATAGTGAAATGTCTATCTACCTACTTGTATCTTGGAAAATTTGGATAAATCACTCTTTAATTTATCCATTCATGATGAATACACGTGTATGGAACCATATTTTTCACACTTTAGGTAGTATAAAATTGTCTCTCTTTGTATATTAATGCTGTTTCCATTGTTTAGCAGATGTGGAGATGACTGATGGTGGTCAAACTTCTAAAGCCTTAAAACCAATTGGGAAGAAGCTGAAAAAGAAAATTAAGATTGCAAAAAGGAAGAGCCATGGCAAGGGAAAAATCAGAAGGAATCACAACATATGATTGTGTACGACTACCAGTTCTAAATGATCACTTTGGTGCTGTTGACTACACTGTCAACTCGTCTCCTTTAATTAAGTTGATCTAGCTTTTGGTTAACCATTTTATTTCTTTCACCTTTTTAGTTCTGAACATTAAGAAACTTGAGTAGAGAACTTGTATTGGTTAACAGATCATAAACAAATGCAGTCTTGCAACTTCTTCGAAATTGAAACCATTTAAAGCATCCGAGTGAATGTTGACCTTATTTTTAGCTAGAGTTGTGCTTGATTCTGTCTGGAGATCTTCTGAATTTCATTCTAAACCTATGGAACTATCGCTTGTATTCCTATTGACCCTGCTAAACTTAATTAAGCAATTTGAACTGAAAAATCTGAGCCATACGGTGCCCTTCCCCAAAGGAGGGGTCCTGCCCAGGATGGCGAATCCCTGCACCGTGCTGTCCAACCCCAACTTTCTAATTATTTTTATAAAAATATATCAAAATTTGTTTAAAATCACTTTTGTTCAATTTTTTGTCCAAACTATTCAAGTCACTAGTTCAATCCCCAAATTACTCATTTATAGGAAAACATATAAAAATATATTCGAGGGCTGGGTAAAGTTAAATTGATGCAATTTTTAAAAATAAAAATTTGGTCTCGTATTCAAGAGTCAACTCTTGCTTATAGGAAGGGGGGGAAGTGCAACTACAATGTAATCTATATTTTTTATATTGATATAAAGGAATCAAAGTCAACTAACATTATTATTGGTTAAGTAATCAACTATCTACCCATATAAACCAGAATTAACTATCTACCCCTATAAATCAGAATTGTGTTTTGTGACTTAGGGTCCATTTGACTAATTTTACGGAAAAAAAAATTGTCAATTAAAAGAGCTTTTAGATGAAGCTAGTTCAATGTGACTTTCTCTAAAAACACTTTTAGAATAGGAAGTGCTTTTAAAATTTAATTTTCAAACAAAAATTAAGATAACTTCTTTCAAAAGTTCTTCTACTAAAAGTAAAATCCATGTCAAACACATTCTTAATGCAATAGTCTTATCACTCCTCTATTAAAAGCGGCAACCTTGTATTTCACTATTCATTTTTGTCACATGAGTTTTCACATTTGTTCTCATTTTTTATCCGGTTTTGCTGCAGTGAACTAGCATTTTTTGTTGACTTTGAAATACTTCAATTCTCCATGGATGTTTTTGTAGTCGGTTCATATTTTTGTATTTTGTAGTCGGTTGATATTTTTAAAATATCTTCCTTCATGTATTGGAGAAGTAAATATAGCAACAAAAATTTATTTCACTCCATCATCGTCTTCTCCAGCTTGTATAAGAAATTCTGAAGAAATTTATTTCACTCCATCATCGTCCTCTCTAACGTTTATTCCATTTTACTGTAAGTAGTTATGTAAAAGTTAATTTTGTTTCTACTACTTTTATATGTTTAGTAATTAAATACAATTGTGTTGTTTCATCTTTAAGACTAAATTTCAAAGCGTTTATTCCATTTTACTGTAAGTAGTTATGTAAAAGTTAATTTTGTTTCTACTACTTTTACATGTTTAGTATTTAAATACAATTGTGTTGTTTCATCTTTAAGACTAAATTTCAAAGCATATTAGTTTAAATGCATTTTGTAGGAGAAGTATAAGACAAAATAAATACAAATAATGACACTAATGTCTACATATCTAATATGTTTTCATTTGCTATTTGTAATTTCCTTGGGTTATGATTAAGGTTAGGATATGGAAAGTTTGATTGCTATTTGTAATTCTGGTTAGGATCTATGTGTTTTTTTTTATCTTTCAAATTTATTTTGCAATATAATATAATATATAAAATTCAAAAAAATAAAAAAAAAACCTTCACATTATACGAAGTGAAACTCCGTATTGTGCGGAGTGAACAGAGTGGCACTCAGCTTGCGCGGAGTAAACTCCGCACAATGCGGAGACACTGAGGGTGTGTCTCCGCACAATGCGAAGACACCATGTACGTGGTGTCTCCACATTGTGCGGAGACACCATGTGTGCAGAGCATCAGCTCCGCATTATGCGGAGCAGTTTCCACATTGCTGCGCATAATGCGGAGCTTGTGCTCTACTTGTTTTTTTATTTTCCTTTGTAAAAATAGCTTGTTTTTTTAAATTCCTATTCTGTTTCATAATATATAATAATATATAAAAAAAATTCATTACTGTGTTTGAATGTCATATCATGAATTTTTAATAGAACAATTGTATTGAATTTTGTTATCATATATTATTTGATGACATCAAATTTATGCTTTCCATATAATATATAGTTATACAAAGGGTGTTATNGACTGTAAGTATTGACCATCGCAAAAGAATAAATAACTCTATTTTATGTGAAACTAATAATTCTGGTGTTTTTTATCCTGAGATTTCTATTTCACAAAAACAACCGACAAATGTTTATAACTTGTTCAATATATCAACTACTGCATTTGTGTTAACAATATGTATCTATTGTAAATATTGTAGTGCATGTAAGTTTTATAGAGAAACTAAAGATTTTTGTTGCTCCAATGGAAAAGTCAAACTTTTTATACCTGCTTCACCAAATGAATTGTACGAATTATTTACTTCTACATAACCGACATGTATGGAATTCAAAAAACTATCCCGTGGATATAATAACCACTTTGCATTCACTTCATTTGATGTGAAATATGACAAGGATCTTTTCCAATCATACCGAGGTATTTACACATTTCGAGTTCAAGGACAGTATATCATTATGTAAATCAGCTCATGCCAAAAAATAATTTGCCAACTTATATGCAATTATACTTTTATGATCCAGAAAAATAAAATTCAAAATCGCATGAAAATTTCGGAAAACTTAGTAGAATCTATTTTGATTCTTCTAATTCAAATCTTACAGATAAATCCACATAGTAAATTCTTTAGGTCTTTAAGTCATATAACCAATTTGGAAAATCATAAAATACAAATAAGATGTCATCCTGGATTAGATCAAAGAGTTTTCAATGTTCCTTTGACATGTGAAGTAGCTGCTGTATGAGTTGAAGATGATAACAATGCAAATAATCGTGTTCATGATATTACTATATATGGTTATTCTGGTGATTCACATAAGGTTCATTATTATTATGGTTGTTATGATCATTTAGAATATCCTTTACTTTTCCTATTTGGTGAATCTGACTGGCATGAAGGCATTGAAAGATATAAACACACATTTTCTCAATTTGAGAATTTGATTAACAATGGTGTGGTTCCTCAAACAATATATTCTTCTGCAACTGAATTTATTAAAAAAGAAGCTAATGGTTTGTTGATATGTTTTCTTATTTATATACTTTTTGTAACATTAAAAATATAGATATTTTAATTCAATATAAAAATTATTTTATTTCTTCTTATGTAGTACTTAATAAAATGAGGAAGCGGTCTCAAGTTTCATGTCGGGAATATTACGCATACAAGCTACAAATTAGGTGTCCGATAAGTTTGTTTTGCTTCATAGTGGTAGACTTTTTCAACAATATGTTGTAGATACGTATGGTAAAGTCGAAACAGCTAGATTAGATTACTTTCGTAATAACCAAAAACAAATTTGATCTGAAATTTATCAAGGTATTGTAGATAGTGTTGAACATGGGGAAACAAGAGGGTACAAAATTGGAAAAAGATTTGTCTTACCACAATTTTTTCCATGTAGAACTAGAGATATGCTACGAAGATATCTAGAAGCTGGTGATGTTAGTGGAATGTATTTTAAATCCTACTGGAAGGAACATTGACTACAAAACTCTAGATATGGTAGAACATCTTGAAGATTTCCTTGAGTACCCATGGGGTCGTAAAGCATATTATACTTTATTAAACTCATTGCAATATTCTCAGTTGGAATGAATATAGAGAATGCATGAAAATAGCCTAAATGAATGTAAATACTCATTAAATGGATATCCGCTTGCATTCCAGGTGCTTTCATCTTATATTTTTAATTGCTTACCTAATTTATTTATATATAAATATTTCATTTTTCGAATATTTATTTACCAATTTTTTCAGTTCTGGATATTGAAGCATTTCCACAAATTGGGGAAAAATTCGGACGACATAGATATAAAACAGAACAGAGCCCAAGAATGCATAGGTGGAAACCAAATAAAATATTATCAGAACCAATAGTTAAATAATTCTTAACTACCCAAGAGGTAATTTAATTATTCAGCTATATTTCTTTGTTATCCTACATTATATACATTCAATAGAAATCATTTAACTATTTGATTACATTACATTTATAGATCCAAGTTCTTCTATTGTTGCTACCTACAGAATAAGAAACACATACATGATGGTACACAACTCTTTCATTATCCCCAAGATAACCCCCCACAACATACTAGATCGTATTGTGAATGAGAATTAGACAACATAGCGTAACAAATTCCAAAAGATGAAGACGACACTAATAATATACCAATTCATCCTGGTGTTTTAACAACACACACTTCAGTTGGCAGCGCTGGCCCAACTTTCACTTAAACTCGGACTAATTATGTAACTAGAGAAGAGTTGGAATAGATGATGAATACATACAGGCAAGATAGAGTGTCAGATGTATGTAGCAATTTAAGAACAAATATTGTTGAGGAATCAAGAAAACAAGAAAGCTGCTATGAATCAATTCTCCAAAATCAAAAAGATAAACAACACCAAAAATGACAACAAGACAACTACCAACAGATGCAATCTACCATAGAAGATATTCCACATTTTTGTGATACTTTGTTTAGTGCACACACTTATGAACAAACGCGCAAACAAGACACTCAGTACCAAGTACTTCTTGACCACCAAAAACACTTCTTCAAACAATAACAATGGCAAGAAGAATATTATCAAAGCATGCAACATCATACCGATACCAACGTCACTTCAGTAAAATCTTATGTTACAGAAGAGCATAACAATATACTGAACAAGCTATCTTAGTGGGAGTCAAATATGGCTTTTTTCCATCAAGATATTCCTCTCCAAAAGAGTCCAGTTTATACTACAGAACCACAACTTACCTCAACATCTCAACAACTTTTTCCAGTTGGGAATTTGACAAAGGAAAATAGAAAAAAGACAAGAAAAGAAAAAAAAAAGATACAGTCTTCCGGTTATCCTTTAGAAGACTATCTCATGGAAAACTACACAACAATCAGTATTGCGGTTAGTCAAATAAAATTTCATACAATTTTCCTCTATATTAAATACATCTAACTTACATTTGTTTACTACATCAGATTGTCGATGTGGAATTAAAATTACTCAGATAGTTGATCAACGATGGTTGCACCCTTGTTTCTAAAGAATATGCAATCATGGATTTTGCCTTTGCAACATAATGTGTTCGTCATCGCATATGGGCAATAAATCCACAACATAATGAACCTTCAATCATGACTCGCTTCAACAACTATGTAAATGGCAACCTACCAATCATTGGTCGTCCATGGATGCAGTGCAACTATTTATTAATTTCATTTTCACATTCAATCAACACTTGGTATCTTTATCTCGTTAATTTCCATGAATGGAAATTCCTAAACTATGATTGCAGCAATAAGGAACATACACCAGAAGAAATGACAGCGGATGTATAAATTATTATCATGTCCAACATTTTTGTTTGATAGACCAGATTTGAGCAACCATGCAAACAGAAAACTGAAATTGGACATCATACCTTATTTATTTTGTGCAAGCGACGGGTAAAAAATCAAATACTATTTACAATATATCTATTTCATTTAATTTCTGATCTATAATAATTTTTTCATCTAACAAAAATCTTTTTTCTTTACAGACCAAACTGCATATTGATGATATTCAAATTTATAGAATGTTTCATTTGGAACTACCCATTAGAAACAGTTAACCCGGACAGAATGAGTATATACAGAAGAAAACTTGCAGTTGATATTTGTTTTAATAAATATTTCTTGCGCCCCCGATCATCGTAATTTATTGAATCATTCAGAACAAGGTACTCATAAATATTTTCTTTTAATTATCTATACTGATTATATGCTTTAGTTGATATAAGGCTTGTTGCTTCATTTACTATTTATATGTAACAATTCTGTCTTGTACATTTTCTATTTCAGATTTAAAGCGATGATTGAAAACTTCTTTGCAGCTAAGCTGAATACATATGGACGTCAAACCTCGTTCAACAAGAAAACAACAAAGGTTAGCGTCATCATCTATCAAGTAAACCTAAAATTTTATTTGTTTATGAGATGCTATTCTGTTGTACACATTTTTAGTCATAACTACCAATTCTCCAAAAAAAAAATCTATAACCTCTTCTAGAATTTGCAAGTGTATAGATCAAGAGAAGACATGCTGAAGGCCTTTCCTTGTATAACTAATGGAGTCGTATCTCTCGATGGTGGGATGGTAAGAAGACCTGGGGTGTTCTTTTTAGGCAATTGGTGAAAAAAATGACTTTAATTCAGTCTTTCCCAATATCTTGCTAAAACAAGACACAATCAAAGCATATCTTTAGTTTTCATTTATTTATTTGAAATAGATGGACACGCCAGATGCCTTGTCTTTCAACCTCGTTATAATGAGTAATTACATGTTTACTTGTGCACATTAGAAATAATTATCAATGTTCAATTGCAAATATTAATTTGTTCAATATAATTTCACCTTCAATTTTTTCTGATTTAACAGGAGTTATTGAGGAGAAATTCGGTAGGAAAAATCAGAAAATTGGAAAAAAAAAATCTGCACGAAACGGTATGATGAAATTTTCTTGAAATATTTTCCAATTATATGTATGTTATTTTGATGTTTAAATTATGGGTTTATTTTGGCAATTGTTGGCTTTTGAAATAGAGATGGACTATATGGTAGATTTTTTAGGTTGAAAGATTAGACTTTTCTCTCATTTTTTAGCAATCTTGCTCAAGTAGTTTCTATTTGGGGTTTGTGACTGCATAAATGACATTTTTTTTTGCTAAAGAGAGTTGTATATGTTACTTTCTCAATTGTATTCGAGTCTGTTGGTATTGGTGTTTGGGTGTCTGTTCATGTGTAGTACTGTTGAAAATTTGTTCTTTTTAAGGGATTTGTTTGAGAAAATCGTGCTTCGGAATTGAAGGGAAACTCTAGGTGCTTTGCTATCAAATATGGGTATTGGTGGAGCAGTGTCCAGCAAAATTAATAGTGCATTTCTGGCTCAATGTACTTGTTCTGTTATGTGTTACATTATTTTGTTGATTACTTCTCTAGAAAGTTCAATTTTTATCGACTTTAACAAAAAAAAAAAAATGGAAGTCTTCTTTTACGTACTTGTCCACTCCGTGGTGCTTTTGTTGGCTACCTTAAATGTGGACACTAACATTTTGGTTCTATACAAGAAAGTGAGCTCTTCCTGATAAGTGTGTGTCATTTGTGGTTCTATCCTAGATGGTTTTCTTCAAGGTTCTGTTCAACATAGCTAATGTGTGTAAAATTCAGATATAAAATTTATGGGTAGCTTACCTTGTGTCTTTGTTAATTAGAATTTTCTTTATGTGAAACAAGTCTAAGTTGATGGTTCTCCAGCTTATTGAATTGAGAGGAAACTAAGGAAAGGAAGATTTAGACAAATGTATGTTGATCGGCAAATAAATCCCCCAAATCCAAATGGAAAAAGGGGTCCAAGAGCTGTAAAATTACGTACTTCCTGTATTTTGTAGCTTGCAACAATGAGCATTTCTTATGCAAATGTAACAATTCCGTAACCTTTCTAGGTAGCCTTAAATTTTGAGCATCAGAGCAACAAAGACTATGATTACGGACCACCTTATGAGTGGCAAGTCTACATTGATAAGTAAACAACTATGTGCAGCATCCATACCAGGCTAGACAATAGGCCCCAAAATAAAACAACTTCATCATTATCTAAGTTTTCATTATTGTTTTTCGTCATAAACAACTTTTTCCTAGGACTTGTGTCCAGTTTTTGTGCACTTGTTACGAGGAATCGATGAATAACGGGTCGTCTTATTTTTAAACTTTTATTTAGGTTGAAGAGTTCTCTACTCATTGGTTGTCTATCCATATAACTATGGTCTCATCCAACAACTGACAAGTAATGGGTTAGTTTTAATACTCGTTAAAAATTTCCAAGATTTGCAAGTCATGTTCTTTATCATGTTTTCTTTATAGGAGCAAGGTTATCTGAAGCTTCATGTATAAGCTTTGGAGTCTGAAAGAACTTTTCAGCATGCTACATTTGTTCAAAGTACAGTTGGATGTGTACGGCAGCTTCATATCAAGTTAGAAGTCGACCTAACATGGCCTTTTCCATACCTATCTGGCAATTAATATCAATGCCATCTCTCTTCTTTATTTATGTTTTATCAAACTGCAATTGTTGGAGCTTAATTTGTATCTAATTATTTTCATATATTTCCACTTTCTTTAGCTGCTAGATGAGAGATAAAGCATAAAACTTGTATTATTTGTCTTCTTTTTTCCAGTAACTTGATTTGCTTATTCAATATGTAAAATAAATCTTTGTTTACATTCAAAAGGATTTTCTCATGTCAAAATTCATCTTAGTCTACTCATCACGAGACATCTTTTTTTTAGACTACCATTTCACTCTTTTTTTGTATTGTATAATTCAATCTTATATCTCCTTCATTCTTATTATTTGATTTTCTTTCTAAAATGACATATACTTGAAGCTTGAGCTTTTATTTTTTTATTGCATAATTTTAGTACATCTCATCCAAAACATTGACTATTAAGTGTCAAAAAAAACTATATTATGCATTCAATACTTGAGAAAATGCTACCAAAAAAAGGAGATAAATATATTTTTTTGGAACGCTAACATTACCTCCATGATCACATTGCCGGTGTATTACACGAACAATATACTAGTAATTTGAAAAGAATAATAATAATTAAAAAAAATGGGGCATACAATGATACATTGACCAAGTCTAACCAAAGTGTGAGAGAAATTGATTTGCTAGTGGCAAGTTTCCCGTGACCACCTCCCTCGTCTTTGGCAACACAAATATCAAAGACTTATTGAGGTTTGTTTCTTGTTTGATGCAATTAACCATGATATATTCTAAGTGATATTATTTTTAAAATGATATATTTTCATTTAGTAACCAGAGCTAATGTATCAAAATGTCAAAATTTTAGTGAATGAACAATCAAATGGGAAAATAAATATCAATTCATTAATTGCTTGTTTTAATGACCATCATGTTTATAATTAAAAAGTATGTACGTGATGAGACCTGCCCCCACAGTTTTGCTTGCAGATTGGGTTTATAAAAAAAATCATTTCTTATTTTTTTAAGCAAGATCTCACTCCTATAACCATGTGTATATTCTTACTTATTTGGTATCCATTAGTTTTAAAATACGTTTTTTTCTCTCTTATTTTCAACTACACATTATTCAATAAAATAATAATACACGTAAATTCAAAACTTTTTCTACATTTTTAACTACACATTCTCCAAAAAATTAGATTTACCATTCCAATAAATAATTTTAAAAAATTATACTTTTTGCTTAAAAATCTTTGTTCGAACCAAGTCAAATGAATCCAATTAGATGAAAACCGATCATATATTCTAATCAAGACGATGAAAAAAGATGGGGATACAAGATGGGAGAAGGTGGTGAGAGATGAGGTTGAAGAAGAGTGAGGTAAAAGAAACACGAAGTTTGGATATAGAGAAAAGGGACCACTACAAATTTGAAAATAGGTAGTCCCAATAAAATTAAGCCCATGTTTGGTGGCAATTTTTTTTTTTTTTTTTTTGGAAAAAATAATGTAAAAGTTTCGAATTTACATTTAGAATATCTTTTTTTTAATGTGAATTTGGTTAAAAATAAGTATGTAGATTAAAATAGCTTTAAAAAAATGGGAGCAAACATGGACTAAAAATTTTTGTACAAATTTTTATGGAACGAAATACATAGTTTGATTTGGGCATTTCTTCTTGGATGGCCTTTATCAAGGGAAAAAATAAAAAATAAACTTTCCAAGGAAAATTTATATAAGAACATATCAGTTGGAAGTTGCATTCGAGGTAGTTGCTATGACTCCTTCCAAATTCCACCTTCGTGTCGTCTCTTTTACGTCATGACTCTTACCAGAAGTACCCAACAAGTGTTAAGAGTAGACCAGAAGCCAAAGTCTACTTCTCTCTCTTTCATGTCGTAACCACTACCTATTCTCTTCCACATTCTTCTCTTATCTGCACAATCTGAAAACCCCCAGGAAAACTACAGATTTATTCAACTTCGCATCACATGGCTAGTCTGTTCTTGATCGTAGTATCAATTTTACTAAGAAGTGTTGAATCAAGATTTGTCGTGGAAAAAAGCAGTGTCAGTATTCTTTCTCCATACGATTTGAGCTCAAAACATGATGCTGCTATTGGTAACTTTGGGGTGCCTGATTATGGAGGATCAATGGTGGGCACTGTTGTTTATCCTCAAAAGGGCTCTATTGGCTGCTCTCCCTTCGACGGTGATAAACCCTTCAAGTCAAAGTCCCCTCGTCCTACTATTCTTCTTCTTGATCGTGGAGGTTCTCTCTTCTCTTAACTTTCTATTTGCTTATAATGATTAATCATTAATGAGTTATGAAGTGCATGGGCGAGTTTATCTTTTTTTTTTTTTTTTTTTTT
>CAIGRB010082052.1:53290-66258 GCA_903798255.1 Fraxinus quadrangulata | reverse complement strand
TTTTTTTTTTTTTTTTCTTTTTAATGGAATTGTGATTGTAGTGCTCTCGATTTCGCTAGATGTTTGCTCTTCTGTTCCATTTCTCTTATTTCCAGGCTTTGTACCCTTAATGGTGATCTTTCTATATTCAATTGATATTCTATATCTTGTACAAAATATTTATTCAATTTCCTTTTTCTAGAATGCTACTTTGCTTTGAAGGTGTGGAATGGGCAGCAGGCAGGTGCTGCAGCAGTTTTAGTGGCTGATAGCATAGATGAGCCTCTTATCACCATGGATTCTCCAGAGGAGAGCTCTGATGCTGATGGGTACATAGAGAAGATTGGAATCCCATCAGCTTTGATTGACCGGTCCTTTGGTGAGACATTGAAAAGTGCCTTAAAGAAAGGCGATGAAGTCATTATTAAAATAGATTGGACAGAGTCAGTGCCCCATCCAGATCAAAGGGTAGAATATGAATTATGGACCAACAGTAATGATGAATGTGGAATTCGCTGTGATGAGCAGATGAATTTTATAAAGAACTTCAAGGGACATGCTCAAATTCTTGAGAAAGGTGGTTACACACTGTTCACGCCGCACTATATAACTTGGTACTGTCCTCAGGCTTTTATTCTCAGCAATCAATGCAAATCTCAGTGTATAAACCATGGGAGATACTGTGCGCCTGATCCAGAGCAGGACTTTGGAGAGGGGTATCAAGGAAAGGATGTGGTGTTTGAGAATTTAAGACAGCTTTGTGTGCATCGAGTTGCAAATGAAAGTGGTCGCTCGTGGGTTTGGTGGGATTATGTAACAGATTTCCATATCAGATGTTCAATGAAGAAAAAAAAATATAGCAAAGAATGTGCACAGGGGGTCATGAAATCACTCAGTAAGTGTTCTGTTTACAATATGTTACAAATAGATTTATAACTTCAAATGCCCAGTCTTATGCATTTCAATGTCATGTATCAGATTTACCAATTGAGAAAATAGAGAAGTGCATGGGTGACCCTGAAGCTGATACAGAAAATGAAGTCTTGAAAATTGAGCAAGAAGTTCAGGTTTGTACTTCTATATTGTGACAAGTCTTCAGCCATGTATCACCTCATCCATATTGACGAGATTTGAAAAGAAAAACAGAGAGAGAGAGAGAGAGAGAGAGAGAGTTTCCCTTCCTTTTTTTTTTTCCTGCTATGATGTATTTAAATATTGCTAATTAGTACCTATGATCTCAAATACTATATTCCTTTGTCAAATTTAGGTTGGTCGAGGATCACGTGGTGATGTTACCATCTTGCCTACATTGGTCATAAATGATGTTCAGTACAGAGGTTTGTTGTTATTTTCTTAAAGACTCGCATGTCTTCTTGGGGTTGTTCTCAGTTATAATATTACATATCTCAGTATCGTTTCATTATTGAAGACACATTGTATATGATCTTTTAATAAATTTTCAAGCGATCATACATATTTTACTTCAAGCGAGCATGTTATAATACTACATCCTATTCGGGAAACAGGAACATCCCACATATACGTGTTACTTTCAGACAATGACAACATTAAACTAAACATTATTCTCAATAAATTTGAGGTTGGCTACATCCATTTTCACTATTCCATTCTATAGATTGCTTGATCTAGCGGGTGATCTAAAGTAACTAGATCATCAGCAACTGCTACTGGACAAGTTAACTATGGTCTACTTCTCACCTTTTTAGGTCGACGGAAAACATCACCCAATTATCTTAGTCTCCTTCCCTATTAATCTATTTTTGTGAAAAACGAGTACTCTAGTATTTTTCATCTCCATTTACTGAGCCTCTTTTGAAACAAGATAACAGGCTTTTGGCCATATTTGGTAAATAAACACATCAAATAGAAAGAAGTTATGGCTTTCTGCTTGTAGTGAAGAAAATCATGTTTAAGTTGTAAGGTTCTTGTTTTCCGTACAGGGGGTACACACATTATTTTAAGTTCCAAAATGAGTCATGAAGTATTGTTTTGTAAATACCTTCTGTTTTCCTGTGCATGGTCATGCATGTGAGCGTGTCTCTCAATTTCTCCGCGCGTGTGTGGGTTGGTTTGGGGGAGGGGGTGTAGTCCACTCCAGAAACATAAGATGGAAAGATTTAGCTAGTTTCTGTCACACGGCGTCATTATACAATTTGATTTTTTTATTACTATATATATCTTCTGTGTGTATGTGGGTACTCACATGCATTTTTTCACCTTCCCGTAGGAAAATTGGAGAGGTCTGCTGTATTGAAGGCCATATGTGCTGGGTTTAAGGAAACAACTGATCCTCCAATTTGCCTGAGTGGAGGTTTTGATGTTCACCCTATGCTCTATGATCTTACTGATGGATAAAAATTACGTACTAGAAATGCAATTATATCTTGCTTACTCTTTCTACTGATGATTAGATCTTGAGACCAATGAATGTCTTGAAAGTAATGGTGGTTGTTGGAAGGATCCAAAAGCTAATATAACTGCTTGCAAGGTACATAACACAGCGTTTGTTTTTATAATGAAGCTTTCGTATAGCATAGGACTCTAATATATTAAAAACTACAACCACATTTATTGTTCGTTATTCATATCTTTATTGAAGGACACATTTAGGGGAAGAGTTTGCCAGTGCCCATTGGTGAATGGCATTCAATACGCCGGAGATGGATATACATCATGTCAAGGTACATTTTTCCCTATCTTTATGATAATAGTGGATGTTTAGCAGTAACTGCATGTATGCTCAGGATATCAAGTTGTGATCTGGCCCTCCTTTCGAGTTCTATGTACTGCCAAGTGAGAAAGACGGGGTGTTAACATAAAGCCTTCTATGTATTAAATATCCAAATGACGCCTTCATTCTTTTTCATCAGATAAAAAGTTAATGCTGGTCATTACTGGCTATTTAAAGTCCGGAAATTCTCACATAAACTGCTATGGGTAAAGTAAGACAAGACAACAATACTAACCAGAGAATCGATTTTACAGCAAAGACGAATTATAGTGACAGAAAGCCCCCATGATTAATTTAATCTGGGTAATAATTGCACCAAACACCGAATAAAGATTGGATCAGATTTTTTTTAATCCTTATCTGTCTAATACGATGTGCCAAATGTGTCCTAATTGCATTAGGCATTGAATGATGTTGCCTACACAAGCATATGATCTTTGTTTTTCAGCCAAATAGCTTTGGCTCAGTTGAATTTGGAGAATGCTATTGAACTAAATTTTGTTTACTAAGCATGACGCCAAATAGTTTTTTGCACCTAAGATTACCATTGCATCCAGGCATTGTACCTCAACTTATGCCACGAAATTCTACTTTCATTCTCTTTCATGGATAGTTTACATTGTTTTTCACTTATTTTCACTTTGTAAATGATGAAGATGTTGCTTCAATCTGGTTGCCTTTTGTCCTTCATTGGCAGGTGTTGGACCAGGAAGGTGTATGATACACAATGGAGGTTGCTGGTCAGAAACTAGAGATGGAAAAAGATTTTCAGCCTGCTCAGTTCAGTGAAAGCAATCTCTCTTGCATCTTCTTTTTCACGGTTTAGATTTCTCCTTCCCTCTAAAAATATTATTTTTAATGCAAAACAGGAATCTAACCTATCAGGATGCCAATGTCCGTTTGGTTTTGAGGGGGATGGTCATAAATGCGAAGGTGCTTCAGTGTTCCCCCTTTGACACTTTGATAACATCGTACATTTATAAGTTGATTTTATTACAGTTTTGAATGTTAATATTATATTTCAGTTATAATGTTGTCTGTTTTTCATTCCAGATGTTGATGAATGCAAAAAAGGTGTTGCCTGTCAATGTGATGGATGCAGTTGTAAGAACACGTGGGGTGGATTCGATTGCAAGTGTAAAGGAGATAAACTGTACATAATGGAGCATGACATGTGTATTGGTAAGACAAATTATCCTAATAGTTAAGCTGTGAACAAACAAATGTTGCAATTTCATCTTGAAGAAGTTACAAAATTATTGAAAGATATAAATATTTGTTTATGGATTGTACAGAAAGGAATAGTTGGAAATTTGGGCGGTTCCTTACCTTCCTGGTCCTAGCCGTTGCAGTGGGTGCTGGTGTTGCTGGTTACATATTCTACAAATATAGACTTCGGGCAAGTAGTCTTGCGAATATTCATTCATTATTTTTTACTTTCATCCTATCTGACTATTTTGTAATATGCAGTCTTATATGGACTCGGAGATAATGGCAATCATGTCACAGTATATGCCACTTGACAGCCACCAAAATCAGGTTGTCCATCACCAAGAAGCTGAGCCTCTACGACAAAGTTCATCATCCGTTTAAGGTTTATCCAGCTAGCAGTCGTCTATTTCTGATGGTATGACTTGGCCGTTGAGATCAATTACCCATGTATTGTATACATCTCACACAGAATCTTTTATTTTGGCTCTGTATATAAAATGAGGGTACAAGTAAGATATTATTCAGTTCTCCATGAAGAAATAAAATAAGGTGTTGATTATGGACTTAAATTATTTTCATCCTTCTTTTATCCCAACTTTCAATTTTATTTCATTCGAATCAATTTTTTTTATAGATAAATTGATCTACTAATGGCCAATTTTGTCAATTGTTTCGAAAAATGAAAATTGGCAATATGAAAAATAAGAACAAAAACATAAGATTTATGTAGAAATCCAATAAGAGAAAAAATCACGGGCGAAACGGAGACTAATTCACTATATCAAAGGATGATTACAAAAGACCGGATGATCTCCAGAAATGTAAATACTTCTAATATATATAATACAAAGAAGATTTCAACATATGATGGAGTTCTAATATAACGGTCCTAACAAAGAATGTAGTGTTTGAGGTTGTTTAGAAAAGAAAAATTGCCAAAATCGCGATTAGGATTTTGTCAAATATCACGACCGCTCGAGTGGCTAACGAGCTGTGGTCGAGTGCTCAACATGCGTTTAGCGAGTGGTGGAGTTATTGCAAATTTTGCTCAAGCGCTCCCTTGACAGTGAACAAGAGGTCTTCACACAATTTCTTCTCTTTACTTACATATTTGACTTCTTGAACTCCCAACTTCCAATAGAATTCGGGTCAAACTTGAACTCTAACAAGAGTTTTAGTCCTTGTGTAATGTTTATTTTTTTAGAAGTGATTTTTTTTTTTGGTACACATGCAAAATTATTTTGTTAAAAAGATGTTTAATATTAGTATGAGAAAAAGTGATTTTGAAAGAATTGCCTTCAAACGGACTTAATGCTTCTTCTTTTTTTTGTCAATTAATACACCACATTTTCTCATTTATCACAATACATAATTTTTTATATTTTTGTAAATAACCTAGGTCTTTTAATTGGAACTTAACCGAATTAAAACCCAAACCCGGTTCAATTCCCAAAAAGATAAATTAGGAATCGATAATCGATAACCGACTATGTTCAGTTCGATTCTTGGTTCCTAAACTAGAATCGTGGGTACTTGAATTGAATCAATTTTTTATTTACAATTTATAAGTTGGATAAAAAAATACAAAACCTAAAAATCCTAATTTTGGTAGTAATTAGTCTAAAACTCTAGCCTCTAACACCAAAAATAAGGCTCACTCCTTTTTTGCCTCTTGCCTCACATCAAATTGTTACATTCAAGAGATTAGTACACGTTAATCTTTGCAATTTGGCTTTTTATAAATTAAAAAGTTCAAGTTCGGTTGTGGTTTAAGTTGATAAATCAAAACCTTAATTCTTTGCAATTCAAACCTTCTACTTTTTTGCATTGGACAACTATTCTCACACTCAATCTGAATCTGAACTGAACTTGCATATGTACTTCTTTGCTCACTACCCAGCATGAACTCTTTTGTTTTGTCACACCATTATGCAAGTATGTTCATCCTTGAATGTGTTAATTCTGAAACTTTTATCTGACTATTAGCGGACATATAACTCTCATGGACAGCTATTCTCACACTCGACTCTAAGTTTGGTTCAATTTTCACATATCTGATTTGTCTTGCATTTTTCACTAAATATCGTTCCACTGCATCCCTCGGTATCTTTATGTTGTCAAGCTTTACGCCATCATGAAATAGAGCATGTCAATTGTTAAATTTATCCCATTACTACATGATAAGACATGAAAGAAGTACGAATGATCATTACCTATCTAGAATTTTGTATGCTAGATGCAGGGTTAAACCAAATCTCATTCCTAGCTCTTGCGAAGAAACCCCCTTCTTTATAGAAAATGCTACCAAACCAAGCAATAAATATCTAATGAATTTTAATTAACTCTATACAATTTCTAAAACACATATTTCCGTTAATCTGTTAATTATTTATCCCTTGGATTTGCAAAAGTAAATTATAATGTATAATTTTTTAGTACCATAACAACATTACAGAAAGTGAAATATTTTTAGTGGCTGTCCCAAATTAAATTTTAGAGTAAGCCCTACTAAGTTACAACCCCAATTTTTAAATGCCCTACATGATAAGTTAAATGAAAGGTGTAATTAAATAATTTATTTAATTTCACATATCATTTAATGTCACATTAACGTTATTTAAATTGAAATTGTAACCCCAATGAGACTAAATAATATTGCTCTAAATTTAATGAATCATGTTACTTGTACAATTTTTTTTGACAATCTTGACAATACATCATTGACAACATTGCATTCATCAATTTCAAAAATTGCTTTTAAAATCAATGGTTTGAATTTTGACATCAAAATTGTCAACTATAATAGTCAATAAGGATTGTACAAATAAGTTAATTCAATTTTAGGCTTAATCGTACAAAACGTTCCTACGTTTGGCATGTATTGTACTAAACGTCCATACGTTTCAATTTTTTGCATTTTCACCTCTATTTCAACATTTCATTGCTGAAAACATCATTTTCACATATTTTTAACGCAAAATGACCAATATACCTTCCTATATAAATAAAAGAAAAAATAAAAGAAAAAAATAATAATAATAAATTGTAATCTTACTCCTAAACTTTAAAAAAATGCAAATGAGTCCATATATTAAAAATAACAAAAAAATCTCTCTCTCTTAAGGATGATTTTTTACCCCTAAACCGTCCAAAATGCCTCTAAATTTCGACGGCCGTACCAACGGACTTGGACACCGATCGATAGCCCTCAACTTCCCCTTCAATTAGCAACCAATACCTTCCAATTCCATCAACTATACAGCCCGAAATCACTGCTCAAAGTTCGTTGCCTGCGAATCTGAAAATCCACCTCCGACCACCCCCGTGATCGGAACTCTACATAGGTTGATTGCCCATCATCAGACGACCCCATCCATGTCAACAATTCACCCCAAACATCATCACAAAATTTCGAATTGATCCCAGAAGTTATGCCAGTCGCGCAGTTTGCACAACTAGGTCCGAAGATCCCAAATTCTGATTCCGTCCGGTTGACCCATGGTCGCGTACCACCTGGGTTGCCTTCCCCTCCACATGGCGCACCCAGCCCAACCATGGGTCTTCCTCAATTTCGTCTAGAACACGATCAATTTTTTGCTGCAGTTAAGGCTTTGTGCGAAAAATTCGGCGCTCATAAATTTTGGACTCATTTTCATTTTTTAAAAAGTTTAGAAGTAAGATTGCAATTTATTCTTTACTTTTTTTTTTCTTTTTGTTTTATTTATATATGAGGGTATATTGGTCATTTTACGTTAAAAATGGGTGAAAATTACGTTTTCGATAATGAAAAGTTGAAATATGGGTAAAAATACAAAAAATTGAAACGTATGAACGTTTTGCATAATATATACCAAACGTATGGACGTTTGTGCAATTAAGCCTTCAATTCTACCTAGTGCCGTATCTTAGCATCAACGGTCGATAGAAGAAAAGCTTAAAGACTTGAAATAGAACTGGGGGAAGGATACTGGACTGGATAACCTTTCCCTTCACCGACACAACGTTGCACGAAACGATCTATAAAATATTCAGTCTGTCTCAATTCGCACATGGCTGTTTCTTTTCTTCAGCAACCATCCTATTTCACCTTCAATAATCACCGGCAGGTGGCTACTCTCTCTCTATCTCTCTCTCTCCCTCTCCAACTCAACCCCTTTCTTCCCCCTCTTATTCTTTTTTCTGTTCTTAATATGAGCTATATTGGCGGTTGATTAGTTATTTTCTTGCAGCTATTATGGAAAAATCTGCAGCAAAAGCCCATTAATTTGTCTAGTACCAGAAACAGACCCATAAAATCTCCAACTGCTGCTTTGGCTACAGATGAAGAGACCTCTGCTGATGTGTCATTCCCACTCTTTCAACCCTCTTCCTCTCCCCAACACACTCCTGCTTCCAAGGTATCTCTCTGTATCAACTACAATTTTGTCATTTTACCTTATTTTGGTGATGAATATTGTATGCAGTTTGATTCTGTATTTCGGCAATAAAGCTTACTCTCTTCTGTTAAGTTAAAACTCAAGTGCCTTATCCTATCCGAGTTTGAGCTACTTTATGTGAGTTCCCGAGTTCTTGACTTCAAAAGGTTCCTTTATGTTCCATGATTGCATTTTTACCGTAATTCTTTTCTTTATTTTGTTGATAAGTTGGATAAATAAAAGTTTGCTGCGTTAATTTGAGCTTGGAAATTGGAATGTTATCTGTCAGTATACCGTAGTTTTGAATCATTTATAGTTACTAGTAAAGAAAATTAAAAAGGGAATTGGTTCTAAAGACCATTTCCTATATTTTTAGATTTATACACAGCAGATTGAATTTTATTAGAAAAATAGTCTTTTTTTTTTTTTTTTTGAGCGAGAGCTGTTTGTATGGAAGTATTTGTATTACTTTATCTATCAGTTTGTTTAATGGTTCTACTGTCTTTATGTAACTTGTACGAAGAAGAAATAGTAACCTGACATCATGTCTGAACACAGTTAGAGCCTGCAGACCCAGATTTCTACAAGATAGGTTATGTTAGAAGTATGCGAGCTTATGGAATTGAATTCAGAGAAGGTCCTGATGGGTTTGGAGTATATGCTTCCAAAGATGTTGAGCCTCTTCGTCGAGCTAGGGTACGTTCTGCTTTTACTGGTGCATAAGCAACTATTTTTATACAATATAAATGCTTGTTTACACAGTATTATCTTTACGATATGTTTCTTTTTGTGTTGTTTACAATGTGGAACTCAAAAGTTCCTGTTCGGTTGCTCATGCTCAATTATGACCATCCATAGTGTTTCGGCTGTGCAGGTGATCATGGAGATTCCATTAGAATTGATGTTAACAATAAGTCAGAAACTTCCTTGGATGTTTTTTCCAGATATTATACCACTTGGCCATCCTATATTTGATATTATCAACTCTACCAATCCTGAGGTAAATGTGTGATCATATATCTTGATTTCTGTGTGATGACTTCTCATCTTTGTGTCGACAAAAAAATTATTGTCTATCTATATCTTTTTGTCTGTGTGATGACAACAAAAAAATTATTCTCTATCTTCCATTCGTTGTTCTTTCTTTTTTGAAGTATTCTGGGGCTTCTTAACCAGTTCATCTGTCTAATCAGTCATGCTAAGTTAGCATTTACCTTTATGTCTTACATGGCAGACAGATTGGGACCTGAGGTTGGCATGTCTTCTTTTATATGCATTTGATTGCAAGGATAATTTTTGGCAGCTGTATGGTGACTTTTTACCCAGTGCTGATGAATGCTCTAGCTTGCTTCTAGCTACAGAGGTCCGCATCTGAGTATAGCACTATATACTGTTTTATGGTACTGTCTAGCTTGTAAGAGTTGTGCTACTGAAAATATTTAAAGTATGAATGGTCGAGCTAAATTCATGCTTGCATTTCAAAGGTATGTTGTATGGAAAGGGATCAAAGCAGAATATTTTGTCAATCTAAAGCTCAATGAGTACATAGCATTCATGTCTCAATTTATATGTACCAAAAGTATGGGGTAACAAGAAAAGTTTTTGTAGCAAGTTGAAGTACGAACTTGTAATCCGTAAACTACTACGGTCATTCATTACATTTGAAATTTTGCCTCAGTCATACTGGAGTAATTATTTATAATGAGTACTTTAAGTTGCTGTCCCTACCATACAAGGCTGAAAAGGATATATCCAGCATGTTCAAATATTTCACGTTGTTGATTTTCTTTGTAAAACGAGCAAGGAGATAGAACTGCAGTTGGAGCCTTTTGTCATTTTCTAGTATCATGATATCCTGTTATCTGGCTCTGACTCGTAAAATATTTATTTTGCACTTTTCCCATGGGATGTCCATATATCTTTGAGGTCTTCAACTTCAAGTAATTGAAGTAGGTAATTGATTGTGGAGACCATATCTGGAGCTTGCTCAATCATATGGTCTTCCACTTGAGTGTCAAAGTTTTGTAGGTCCTCACTTGCTCTTTTCTTTTTAAATTCTACAATTTCAAACTCTTCCACCATTTAATCTTCTTCCTGGCTTTTTTGGCCTTGTTTTGTTGCCTAAGATGCTTGCTTTTCTCTGTGTTTTCCACACACAATAGGAGGACCTTTTGGAGCTGCAGGATCATAATCTTGCTTCCACCATAAGAGAACAGCAAAAACGAGCATTAGAATTTTGGGAAAAGAATTGGGTAATATGAAACCTATTTTATGCTTTCAAATCTACTCTCTACTATTGTCCAAGTCCGGACTTTTTTCCACTCAGATAACCTGTTGCTTAATTTTAATACTGTCTCAATGACAGCATTCTGCTGTGCCCCTTAAAATAAAACGCCTTGCTCGAGAACCAGAGAGATTCTTTTGGGCATTGAACATGGCGCAATCTCGATGTGTCAACAAGCAAATAAGAATTGGTGCCCTTGTTCAAGATGCAAATATGCTTGTTCCTTACGCTGGTGAGCCTATCTGTTATTCATTTTTTTTCTACGTTTCTTCACATCTGTTCAGTATCTGTGGCAAATAGATCATGGACTCTGGTAAAAGAGATTCTAGGGCCTTAATATATAAAATTAGTGCAATCTTTGATAATTTTGCACTTCTTTTTGCAATTTGCGATAATAGTTATATCAACAAGACCAACGGATATTAGAGTTTTATTCCGTGCAAGATGAGACAACAAAAAAAATCGTTTATAGAGGCCTAAAGATCATCAACCTTCAATTCATTTGGCTTCTACATTTAGGAACGATGAAATTCAGTAATACAGTTGCACCAGTTGTACTACTGCAATTTGATGAACAGAGGATCTTGGCTACCTTACAATAGTTCATTGATCGAATATTCTTTTTCTTATTTTTATAGATATGCTGAATCATTCCTTTCAGCCGAATTGCTTCTTTCATTGGCGTTTCAAGGACCGTATGCTTGAGGTGATGATAAATGCTGGGCAACGAATCAGAAAAGGAGATGAGGTAATAATAATATGTTGGTTTTCTACATCAAGTTCTTTTTATACAAAGTAGGACACCGTGCTACCATTAAACAAAACATTGAAGTTATATCGCTCGTTGAATGTCGATAATTCACATTTACATTTGATATAGTTATGAAACCACATTAAGTGCATTACTAGCTACAGCCACGCATTTCTTACTATACAAGGCCCCCATTTGGGCTCCATTTTAGAAAAAAATGCATTTTTCTCTTTCTTATTTTCAACAACACATTCTTCAACAAAATAATATTACACCTAAATTCAAAACTTTTTCTTATTTCTTAATCACATATTCTCCAAAAAATAACTTTTCCAAAATAAAATTTTCTCAAACATCTATATTTAATGGAGTCCAAACAGGGCGAGATGTACATATTTCTGTACTCTGATTAGCATCCTTCTCCAGGACAGATCTCTTCTTTTGGGATCTAGGTGCATCCTTTTTTGAACTTCTTACTTTTGTCCAAGGGAAATAGCACTACTGTTAGCTGTCACAAAGCTTTCTATTACATGGAAAATCCTTGTGTCTACCCCAGGATAAGCATGAAGTCAAAAAATGCAAAGCACGACGTGCTTTTAAAAAATACAAATAATGAAATACTAAAGGAAACAAAATATTAAAAGACAGACCAACAACAATTGGAAATAATGGAATAAATTTTGGAAGGAAGCTATTTTATTATTATTATTATTATTATTATTATTTTTAAACAAAACATCAACACAACGTTAACGGGTTTTTAGACGCCATTAGGAAAGGCTGATAGGGGTTTGGATTCTCTAACCGTATATATAAAAACACAAACCACGAGAACAAGAGGAAGGGGTGTGTAAACCCAACCTCCCAAAAGCAAAAAGATGCAACATACGAAGGGATGTAATAAGAGGGGAAGTACTACTTCCAATGCAAAATGAGCAAATGAAAACTCAAACTAGCATTCTAATACTAGAAAGTCCATATAACTATGTACAAGAGCTCGAAGACGTGGTGGTAGGTCAAGGGGACCGTATTCTTGATAATGATGTTGATCCCACCCCTCAAATGCAAGTGAATTGGCTACCTTGTTCCCCTCTTGATGAGTGTGGGAAACAGTATCACGATTAATAGAGAAATGGTGTCTCATCTGTCTTAAGAATAATTTGAATTGCCCATGGTCTTCCGCCCCTAGTTATGCAGTGAATGGCCACATGGTTGGGAAACATATCTCTAGCTCTCTGGGTTGCTTTAAGCAAGCAAAGTGCAATTTATTTTGTTCTGATACTTTGTCATTTTCATTATCACGATACTTATGCTGTTGTGGTATATATGTAGATGACAGTCAACTACATGGTTGGACAGAAGAATAGCTTTTTCATGAAAAGATACGGTTTTTCTTCACCTGTGGTAATTTTCTCTCAGCTGATTCTTCACAAGTGAAGTTTAGAGCTGCCCTAGTTTTGGTTCTTTGGCACCTTTGACAATTAGGACTTACCTACATCTCATAAAACTAAAATTATTCTAAAACCGCTTCACCTGTCAAAATTAGTTTGTGTATTTTTTTTTTTTTTTTTTTTT
>CAIGRB010082052.1:34467-53152 GCA_903798255.1 Fraxinus quadrangulata | reverse complement strand
TTTTTTTTTTTTTTTTTTTTGTAGAGGGTATAATTATGTCTTCATAACGTACGCCTCTTTATTGGGTAATAAATATATTGCTGCAAAAGATTAAGAAGCACTGTGCAGAAAACATGGTTATCATACTTACGAAAGAAAATATGATAGGAGTTTCCAAGGATCTACATGTTGCATGTGACTTCTGGGAGGAAAATATAACGAGAGGGGAAAAGTTGATTTGGCATCTCAAACCATCGTCTCTAATGAAGTTTATATATTGTACCTATGTCTATAATCAAGATAATGCATAGTTTAGGGATTGTCAATTTTTGCTTCTTGTAGTTGGTATTTTTCTCCCCTAGCAATATTTATTTGGATTCGAACCCTCTCATATCTGACATGAATATTGCAGAATCCTTGGGATGTAATCCACTTCTCAGGCAGCACACAGATTCATTTGGATTCGTTCTTATCTGTCTTCGATATATCGGGCCTTCCAGAAGAATATTACCACAACAGTAATTTCACATAAACCTTCCTTTCTTGCCTTTTGACGCATAACATATACTGTTGAATTGAATTTAGTTTGTTATTAATTTCATAAAATTTAGACAATATCTCAAAGCAGGTAAACTGTCGAATGACGAAGACAGCTTTGTTGATGGGGCAGTCATAGCAGCTGCAAGAACATTGCCGACTTGGTCAGATTGGGACATCCCTCCTATACCAAGCATGGAAAGGAAAGCCGTGAAGGTGTTACAAGAAGAATGCCAACAAATGCTTGCAAGATTCCACACAACTGCAGGGCAAGACCAGCAAATCCTCGGTAAATTTCATTTGATAGATTTGAGTGTCAACAATGCTTAAGCTGCAGGAGAATTGTTTCACGCTTTCATTGTTTTGGTCAACAGAGGCCATGCCTGAAGCTAGGAGGACGCTTGAAGCTGCAGTAAAGTATGTAGTCTTACATAAACAGATTGCATGTAATGCATCACAATTGAACCAGCATTTGTATCTGCCACACTTAAAATGTTCTTTTTTGCAGGTATAGATTACACCGGAAACTATTCATAGAGAAGATTATCCAGGCGTTAGATATTTATCAAGATCGAATTTTGTTCTAGTAAATAGTAAACTGACACGTGGAAAGATTTCTGACAACGAAGTTAGGAGCATGCGAGGCTGATTAAGGGATGTGTTACATGTTAGAATTTTAATAAAAATTTAAATTCTCAAGAACTTTAAAACCTAATTACTATATTGTCAAAATTATCTAGTCAAATCATAAAGAAAATTATTAAATGCGGAATATACCTTAATTTATTGAGAATGTTTCTTTGATACTGGAGTTTGATTCAGAATATTGAATATCGATTCTTTTGATTTTTGAATTCTTGATTTTGATTTTTGCTTATTGCTTCATAATTTTGATTGTCTCAGTTCTTTCTTCTTGATTGTTGATTTCCTTTTCTTGATCGTGAATTTTGGATCTTCCTCTTTAATATATTTTCTTTTGTATTCTTGTATTGATGAGATGACACAAATAACGAGAATCACATAAGAATTGAGGACTATAACTTTATTTATATTTTCATATGTATTCGATCAATCGTCAAATATAACCCTAATTGATTCGATTTCTACACATATAATTCGATTCACATTTTATTTAGATGTCAAAAGTTCAATTTTTTTTTTAATTAAATCACTTTAATTTTGAATTTAACTTTAGGTATCTTTTATACACAATTAATTACATAGGTCGATCCACATGAAAAGTTATATATCTTTCCAACAATTTTTCACTTGGGTCACATATGTTACCTTGTAAATGTGTATAATCTTTATGAGCTCGACTTTTTCTATCATAACGAAAAAGAATCTCCGAACAATCGTGTCATTAATTTTGATAATATATGATTATCAAAATAACATAGTCGAGTGTGGATGTATATGTAATGTGATTTAAATATGTTTATTTTCAATTGGTTCTACCTTATTCATTAATGAGATCAAACTCAAAACTTTAATTCGAGTGAAACTGAACGAAATATTTTATTTTTGCATAATAATCTAAATATCTATAAGTATAAGGTGTGTGAATCATACAACAGCTAAATACAAACTTTCACTAAACTGCCCTATTATCAAAAGATGCAACATCGACATGAGCAGTATGCTCATAAAAGACCTCAGATGGTAGTTTTTTACTAAGCGGATCCGTAATCATAGAGTGTGTCATAATATGCTCTATAGAAATCTAACCACTCTTAATTTTTTCCACCTAAGAACTTGATGTCTATAAACTTGACATCATCAACTTCTGTTGGAATACAAGATTTCTATTGTCATTAAATAACGTAAGTGTTTTTTCAATTCTATCCAAAATGTGCAGTTTGGTGACATGACCCAATCATATTTCATGATTAGAATATCCAATGATCTCAAATTGATATGATTTCCTGCATGCGATCATATAATCATTAGTTTTATATAAATACGACAAAACCTGATTGGCTACTTTCTAAACATTCATTCAAGAGTTACTTAAATATCTGCCTAATATTTCAATAATGAATGTTATATCCGGATGTATGCAAACCTAAGCATATATCAAATTCTCAACTATTAAAGCAAAGATGATTTCTGTATTTTCTTTTCTTTAAAATTATAGTTATGGCATTGATTGAGACTAAACTTATCTCTCTTAGCAATATGAGTATTATCTAGTTTTCATACATGCATTTCAAATCTTTTAAGAACCTTATCGATATAACTCTATGATAATCTAAAAACACTACGAGAACGATAGCGATATATCTGTATCCCTAATACAAAAGTGGAGTCACCATGATCTTTCATTTCAAAATTTTATGATAGAAATCTCTTAATTTCATACAATAAGTCTTTATCATTGTAGGCAAACAACAGTATGCCATCGACATATAATACTAGAAAAATATGCTTAGTCCCACTGAACTTTTGATATACATAATCATCAACTAAATTCATCTCAAAACCAAACGATATAATTATTTAATGAAATATGTGATACCATTAGCGAGAAACCTATTTAACCATAAATGAAATTCTTTAATTTGTAAACCATCAAATGTAACTCAATGTCAAAATGTGTCACAATTGTCATAATTGTCCTTAAAGAGTCTTTCATAGAAATTGGAGAGTCTCTTTAATGTAAATATCTTCCTTTTGAGTAATGTCATTTACAGTAAAACGAGTCTTATATCTCTCTACATCACTCTTTGAATCCCTTTTGATTTTAAATATCAATTATTTCTTTGCATGACTTGATGAAAGTTCATCGATCAAATCTTCCATCAATCAAATGCCGTCATCATGTTTTTGGAGAAAAACTAGAAGGTCGTCCATAATTGTCATTCTCCTTTCTCTAGTTGACTTCCTTAATGACATTTATTCTTAAAATTGTTAAGTTTGTTTTTCTGGAACAATCTCTTGATTGTGTATAGGAGATTTTGCAATATTTTCTTGACCCGAAATTGTTTCTTGAACAATATTTAGAGTAAGAATTTGTCTTTAATCCTAATCATTGTCAACTGCAACATAAGAGATATATATTCTTCTTCAAAAACAATCCTTAACCTTAAAACCTTATCACCCCGCAAACTCTACATCCTTAAAGAATCGAACATTTCTTGTTTCCAAAATTGACCTAATAGTGAGATTTTTTAAAAAAATTGTAACACCTTAACAGTTGATTTACTTGGAGCTTTATTGAGAATTGAAGTTGCAGTATTTAGTGCTTCTTCCTATAGAGATTTTGACAAGGTGAAATGACTAATAATACTCTTTACCATGTCCTTAAGTGTTCTGTTTCATCTCTTAGTAATACCTTTCATGCTAGGGACCTTGATATGGCGTACTGTGGGACGATTTCACATTCCTCTAGGGATTTAGCAAAATGCTCTAAATATTGTTCACCTGATCCGGTCATATATATCATAGTATCCACGACTATGACCAGATTAACGTATTTGATTCTTTTACTGAGTAGGTTTTGAACCTCACATTGAACGTCCAATGATTGGGATTTTTCATAAATGAGATATATGTATTCATACCAAGAAAATTCGTCTATGAACATAATAAATGACTGTTGAACATTTTAAGAAGTTGAAGAGAATGGCCTCCGGATATCCGTATGAATTAGTTATAAGACGTTCAAAGTTTTATTGGCACATAATCTGCTTATATTTGTTTGTTTTTCCTTTATGTAATTAAAATAAACACTTAAGTCTGAAAAATTAAGGGGATCAAAAATTCATTATGACATAAAGTTTTTTCTTTCTCTTTTGAGAGATGTGACCTAAACATTCGTGCCATAACGAAGCAAAATTCTTATTAATTAATTTATGTTTATTACCACGTGAATTCACATGCAATATTTTTTTATAAGAGGCAATCGTATTAAGGAAATATAAGTTATTATAACCAGATAAAGAATTGGTACCCACAATATTTGAATTAAGAAAAAGACTAAACTGATTATTTTCACGTGGACAAAAGTAACCGAATTTGTCTAATGTAGAAATAAAAACTAATTTTGTTTAAAAGAAGGTACTCCAAATGTCTATTTCAAATCTAAATACTAATCAGTCTCTAATAATAACATAATTGATTTGTCATTACCCCTACATAGATGAATCTTTCAGCATTATCTAGTTTGACAATTTTGGAAACCTTGCATAGACACACTTATATGAGTAGTGGCACTAAAATTTATTTACCAAGTGTGTCTTGGTATTGAAACTAAATTAACTACAGAACAAACAAAAGTGAGAAGTGTACTTTTTTTACACGCCAAGTGTGATATTTAGTGCAGTCTTTCTTTATGTGTTCTAGATTTTTACAAAAGTAATAGCCTGATGATTTATCATTTTTAAGCTTTTGCTGTTTCTTTTGAACTGAACCAAATGAAGTTTCCTTATCCTTTAACTTGTCCTTAGAAATACTTGTCAAGTAAGTACTTTCAGTTCTCTCTTACTTTAGCCTTTCTTCTTCTTCAATACAATATGAGATGAGCTTATCAAAAATCCACTTCCACTTTTGATAGCTATAACCAGCCTTAAAAATTAATCGAATTGTGCAAGAAGAGAAATCAAAACCAAATGCACGAGCAAATCATCAGACAGCTCAAAATTTAATTACTTCAGTTTTGAAGCGATATGAGACATATCTATAATTTATTCCCTTATGTGTTCTTTAGCCTTATATTTTAGTGAAATCAAGTTTGTTAGAAGCATACTACTTTCGATCTTATCGCCATTTCCTAAGCGTTTTTCAATTTTTTTTAAGAAGTTCTTTGGTAATAGTCATGTTATCTAACACAACACTCTTGAATGTTGCTAAAATTCCACACTTCATGATCATAAGACTTGTGCAGTTTGAACTATCACACTTATCCTAATCCCATTTTTATTAGCTGAACTCTCATCCGTAAGAGTAGTGGGTTGTTAAGTCATTAATGTAATATCTAGATCCATGTAGCCAAAAACAATATAAAAATTCTATTTCCAACTCTTAAACTTTGGTTCAAGCACATGAATTGAATTGATGTCAACATATATTGTAGAAGTGAATGGATTAACTGAATAGATAACTTAAACCTAATTAACATGTTCACATGAAAATCCATATTCAACAATCGATAAATTCAAATAATGTTGGGCCCTATCATAAAAGACTGAGCAAAACATTGACATTTAATTTTTGGATATAAATATCAACTTGTAACCGATACTTTTGGTGTAGTAATCAAATATGACAATAAATCATATCAAACATTAAGTCTATCTTTGGACCGACTCAATGTTTATATAAAAAGAAACTTTATAATTGTCTCATACTTATTACCACAGATATGCAACTAATTCGATCAAATATTGACATTCATTTGTATCGATCAATAGCCGTATGAATTACGTACACACAACTTTTCTAATATTCCAAATAAATTAATTTAGGCAAGAAAGATTACTTTGGTAACATATTGTTTCAATTAATCTATTTTAGAAAATTAGTAATCCAAAAGAAACTTTAGTACCAAAATTTGAATTTTGATTGCTCTTTATCTTTTATTTTCATTTTTCTTTTGTTAAAAAAAAAAAAAAAAAATTGGACAGAACCAGAGCACTGCAGGGCCCAAAACTGGGCGCTGCAGCTCCCGAGCAACACATGCAACCCCTAGGCACTGCAGCACCCAAACAGGATGCTCCAAATGTCCCTATTCGTCCTTTATTCCGAAAAGTTCCTTTTAAAAAATGCAATTTTTTGAATTTTAGGATTAAAATTCACATTCTAACCCAAAAGTTTTGCATGAAAAATTCTAAAATTTGAAATTTATGGCTAAAATTCACATTCCAAATTAAAGATTTCTAAAATTCAATTTATGAATTTCAACCATAAAATTCTTTATTGGATTTCAATTATTTAACATGGAGTTGGCTCTGATACCATTTGTTAGAATTTTAATAAAATTTTAAATTCTCAAGAACTTTGAAATTTAATTATTTTATTATCAAAATCTTCAAGTCAAATCATCGAGAGAATTATTAAATACGAAACATACTTTAATTTATTAAGAATGTTTCTTTAATACCAGATCTTAATTCCGGACCTTAAATATTGAATATTGATTATTTTGATTCTTGATCTTGATTTTGACTTCTTATTCCATAATCTTGATTGTCTCAATTCCTTCTTCTTGATTGTTGATTTCTCGTTCTTGATTATGAATTTTTCTTCTTCTTCAATATGTTTTATCTTGTATTATTGTTTTAATGAGATGACACAAAGAATGAAAATCACATATGAATTGGAGACCATAATTCTATTTATATTTTCATATATATTCGGTACATTGTCAAATACAACTTTAATGGATTCAATCTTTACACATATAAATCGGTCCACAATTTATTTAGATGCCAAAAGTCCAATTATTTAATTAGATCACTTTAATTTTGAACTTAACTTTAAGATAATATTTATACACAATTAATTACATATATTGACTCACATGGTAAATTTAATATTTTTTCCAACTGTACATGCATTAATGTGGCGTGTCTAAAAAATGCAGAATTTGGATTGAGAAAAAATGACAACTTTTGTAGGAAAATCTTGGAAAGCATACAAGAATTTTGGAAAATCGAGGAAATAAACTCGAATATATTCCATGGTTGAAAAACAAATAATATTATTGTCTTTAGTTATGATCATATTTGATCGTGGATCATTTCATTAATTTTCTAATGAATTAAAATATATTACAGCAAAGGTATCTATTGCCATTGATGATTACTAACATTTATTTGAGTTCCATTTTTTTGTAAATATAGATTTTGTAATAGTAATTTGTTGAAAATGTGTTGTTAAGTATTAAAAAAAAAAATTGAATTTATATATAAAATTATTTTATTAGAAGAAGGTGAATGAAAATAAATTTAGAAAAATAAATTTTAAAGAATTGTGTTATCGGTCATGTTATTAATTCCAAGAGTTGTTTTTAAACCCTTGTTACATTAAAATTTTTATTTTCATTATTCTACTAATTTTTAACCACACGTTCTTTAATAAAATAATATTTTTCATCATATCAATAATTTTTTCTTTTCTTTAATCACACATTTTCCATCAATCTACTATTTTAAAATATATTCGTTCAAAATAATGTATTTCAAAAAGAACCTTACCAATAATTGAGACAGGAAGTGATGAAAACCAGTGACAGTCCACGGTTTTGAAATGTTGTTGGCGGATCCACCAATTTTCTGTTTCTATCTATTTCCCCCAACAAATTGCACATTAACTCATTGGAGGACTAAAATAGTAAAATTTCCCCAATAAAATTTGTTGAACCCAGAATTCGATTAAAAGTTGTGCATTCAATACAAGGTTCAACAAGATCTTACATATTGTCCTCCCTTTATCGGCTAAATAAATTTTCTCAAAAAGTGAAATGGGCCAAAAACATCAATGTGAAAAACATAAAGGAGGTGAAAATTAATTATCTTCTAGTACTTCTACTTGGGGAAAACACTCCTCCAAGAATCAACCTTTCTTATAGAGTAATGGCGATTCAGTTGAAACAACTCGACTTTCTACGAGTTTGACCTTCCTGGTATGCTTTAAATCCTTCTCTCTCATGGGCTTCATTTTTTTTTTTTTTTCAGAACATAGATTTTGAGTTCTTTACGATTATGTTTAGGATAGGAAAATTAAGAATGTTCTTTATTTTTATTTTTATTTTTTAACTTGAGCATGCGAATTTCTGTATTTATCTGATGTTTTCGAGGTATTTCAATTAGTTCTTGCTCCTTGATTTTTTTTCTCTTTTCAGTATTTATCTAAATTTTTGACAGTGAAATTTGGGTATTTCAGAATTTTTTGAGCAGGATCTACTTGGGCAATGACCAGTGGATCTCTTATTTAATGGCTTTTATCATCTTCTTTTCATTTTTCTAGAATTTTGGTGCTCCATATAAAGTGAAGTTCCAATGTATTAAAAATGTTGCTTGATGAATTCTTGCTATCTGCATTTTGCCTAAGAATTAAGAGTTCTTTGTCTGAAAACCAGATAATGTTAGATCAAGTATTCTTTGATTAATAGAGCCTCTAAATTTTTTTTTTTTTTTTACATTAACCGAAATTCTGTGAATGCCCTTTTATGGAAAGTACATTAGCCAAAAAAATTCAAGAATAAGCCACCATCTATGGATAATCTTGAATGTAGTTGAATAGATTCATCTAGCATCAGTAGCAAAGGTGATTCATTTTGTTATCTTATGCATAATAGCTTCAGTATCTGCATCTTATAGATTTGAAAGGTCTCTTTTATATTTATCTTATACATTAACAATCACCTGTATTGGTTGTTCCACAGATTCTTAACAATAGTTAATTTCCTTAATTTCATTCCACAATTGTACATCTGTTGGTCTTTGTGCGAATTTGGTACTCGCAAATAAAATATACAGAATATAGATGAATTCTTTAATCAATGGGAGTGTTGGTGGGGCGATAACTCGAGTCTGCTAGTATTATTGCACAAGAGAAGTTTGTCTATGAATGCTTCCTTATTTTTATTGTGCATCACAGTTGATGATTTATACGGATGATTGCAGGATATCTGTTTCGTTTGAGTTTTCGTACGCACAGGGACTAGAATACCTGTGTAGTACAAGGGCACTAATTTTCAGTGTGTTCACAGTTTTTCCCCCTTACTTGCATTGAGGAATGTTTTACATTTACAGCTACTGTCTAATATTAGAGCTTAAGTTGATCATGTTATCAAAACCTCCCCCAATGTTTTTGTAGTTATGAACAATTGATGTAAATTTGACATTAAGTCTTGTTTGATTCCCATTTTATCAAAAATTCATTTTCAACCGCACATTCTCCCATAAAATAATTTTACTCGTAAATCGAAAAAAATTTCTTATTTTTTAATTACACATTCTCCAAAAAAACACTATTCAAAAATGCATTCTTCCCCAAAATGGGGCTCAAACAAGGGCTAAATTTTGGTCACTGATTACGGAAACCATTTGTAAATGGTCTAATCAACTTACCAAGAGGGACTGTTTATTGCAAGAAACAAAACTTCCAATTGGCATATCCTACACGGACCTTGCAAATCCTAGGGTTATCTGTTGGTTGATAAAACATCATTCTTGACACTGTTGATACCTATATAAGATATACGTTATGATGCCACTGTTCTAGTACATTGTTTCTCCTAGTATGCTTTTTACTTATAAACCACGTTGTCTTCCATTGTTTACTCAGTGATTCATTGCTGGATGAATGCTTTTGCACTTCAAAGGTAGCTGAGGAGTCCATTCTTGTCAGTGTAATATTCCACATTCTTCTTCAACAATATATATCGATTTTTTTTCCCTGTACAACTATATATACAGGACTCAAAGACTTTGCATCGGTCATCTTTACAATGTCTTCATTGACTAAGTTACGCTGTATTACCATTGATGTTACTGGCACACTAATAGCTTACAAAGGAGAACTTGGTGACTACTATTGCATGGCTGCAAAATCGGTAGGACTGCCCTGTCCTGATTATAAACGAGTACATGAGGGATTTAAACTTGCTTATACAGAGATGGCAAAGAAACATCCATGTTTTGGGTTTGCAGAAAAGATGCCCAACATTGTTTGGTGGAAAACGTGTGTAAGAGATTCTTTTGTCAGGGTAAGACTTAATGCAAAATTGTTGATTGTAGATAGGAATGTGGGAGGCTCTTACTAGTTTTGATGCCTTCTCACTTTTTCTTATGAGCATTTATCTTTCTGTTGACAGGCAGGATATGATTATGATGAGGAGACTTTTGACAAGATTTTCAGACGCATATATGGGACCTTTGGTTCTTCAGCACCTTATACTGTATTTCCAGATTCCCAGCCATTCTTGAGATGGCTCCGTGGAACGGGTGTGACAGTTGGAGTTGTAAGCAATGCAGAGTATCGGTATCAGGATGTAATCCTTCCAGCATTGGGTTTACAACAGGTAAATATGCAATTAGGCTTGATTTGTATATTTGGCGCAAACTGAATATATCCTTAGCTTGATGTATAATCTTCACAATTTCTTGGATTCAGGGATCTGAGTGGGACTTTGGCGTGTTCTCAGGCCTCGAAGGTGTAGAGAAGCCAGACCCGAGGATATATCAGATAGCCCTGGAAAGGGCTGGAAATATTGCTCCAGAAGAAGCTCTGCATATTGGAGACAGCATACGCAAAGACTACAATCCTGCAAGGAGTGTGGGAATGCAGGCTCTATTGTTAGACAGATTTAAGATACCCGAAGCTGAAACTTGGAGGAAATCTGGTGCTACTGTATTACCTGACTTGGTGGCTGTAAAAGATTGGCTTTCTTCTGAACATTTGAAATGCTAAGCAGCTTGTACTCTGTCATTCACTATCACGTTCATGTTTGCTGCCCCCTAACCACCCCCACCCACATAACTGGAGGTGTATCAGTGTAACAGATGGAAATATTGGTGATAAATTTATAGAGGCATTGTACCTTAAATGTTGAGGGGAAATTTTATTCCAAATGCGATCTGAATGTTTTTGGAATTCCATAGCATCCTCGTTTCTCTACTTTTATTAATACTGTTATGTTTACTGGCATTCTGCAAACTCCCTTCAAATTGAGTAATCAGTGTATTAAAAGATCCGAAAAGTGTCTTTTAGCAAGAGAACGCAAACTTCTCTGTTTACAGATTAAACTCAAAGACTTTGTTGTAAGACCTTAAAATTGAAAATGTCTCCGACTTCAGGATACAAGGACTTTAACACAAAACAGTCCTGCAAAGAGGAAAGACATTCAGGTTTCAGGTATCTAACTATCAACTATACAGGTTATATTTACGAGTTTCTAGTTGGTAAGAAATAATCAATGATACTATAACATATTGGCCTGCTTTTGTGGCCGAAGCCTAGCACGCACTTCTGCCTGAATTTCTAGTGTCAACTCATTTAAGGTTACTAGGTCGATTTCCTCACACTTGTAACTTCATGTAGTTCTACCCAATTCATCTTGACATCTCAAGGTGATACTGGTCTCCAGAAGCAGATTTTTCCTAAGTAACTCCTCTTCGAAACTTCAGAGTAGCGGTCAATCATCACCTTAGAATCTGCACCAGAGACTCGAGGAAGACTAAAGGTTCCTCTGACAATAACCTGAGGAAGACTATGCTTTAGTATCTTTAAGCATCTTCTTATAGTCTTCCTTTGAGAAAGAACATGCATTACAATCCGTTTTATACTATTTAAAAGTTAAATTATTTATTAAAAGTCAAAATTTTGATTGGTCAAAGTCAAAGTCCAATAAGGACTTAAGTGGAACAAAATGATTTTTATGAGGATTAATTTGTAATTATTAGAATTAAAGGGTTCAAAAGTTATAGAGTTATTTAGTCCCATTGGTGTTTTAACACCAATTTAAGTGACAATTAGATGTCAATAAATGATTGATTAATTTAAATGTAAAGTCAAAACATTCATTTAATTACATCTGTCAAGTGTGACCACATAAACTGGTGCTCTAACATTATTGATGCTAGATAGCATTATTCAAAGTTATATTATATTGAATTGGAGACTTGACTTGCACTATAATTTAAAAGCTCCACTTAAGAGGAAAGGGGTTCATTTTCATTTGGGAAGAATCGAGAAAAAGAGAAGGAAAAAAAAAGGATGGAGAAGAGGAAGAATCAGACACCGAATTTTCAAGCTCAGGCTCTCCATTTCTTCAATTCCTTCTTATTTTTCAATATTCTAGAAGTGTAGTGCTAGTTTTGTCAATCTTCTGGTTTTCTTGGAATTTTTCGTATGGAACAAAATAAGTCTCAAATATTGGGGATTAAGTGCTAAAATAACTCACGTAAAGAGTTTCATGTTACTAGCTACTTTAATTGGGATTATGAGGTTGGAAGTTAATTTTTATTCCTAATAATGGGAATGATGCTTGAGGCACATTTGCAAAAGGATATGATCTCTTTGAGCTTATTGGAGGCACCATACTTGGTACTTAAACGTTAGAAGGTGACAAGAAGATTAAAGTCACATATCATTCGATATAGTTTGTAGTTCATAACTTGGTGAGTGGAACAACTACTTTTTCAGAAATAAGCACTTGTTTACATTATATTAATTCTAAATCTTATATGAAATGTTTATTTATTATAGTGCTTATAGTAAGTTATGTAAGCTTCGAAAGTTACTTATTTGAGTTAGAAAAAACATGATTTTTAGAATAAAGTGAATTTTTTATAAATAAGCACATCTTTTTAAAGTTAAACACATTTCAGCTGAATCATTTTATTAGTATATTAGATATGTATTACATGTTTCAGTATATCTAGAGTTAGTTTTAAAACCTCCAGAAAAGTACCCATGTGATTCTACCTTAGTTTGCACATGTATGAATGTGTCTCCACAATATATGACTAGTTATGTTGATTTTGCCCGCTTTGTACTATTGTTAATGTATTTCCATAGTGTAGGATCAAAATATAGCCTTTGGATAGCCCTACGTGTATATTACAAAATTACAAAATTATCAGACTTGAATAGCTTTGTCATGTATATCGATATTAATCGATACATGAGTATGGTTATTCTGCGTACTTTTTGGTGTGATTTTTAAGTATTATTACAGCTTATTAGATTATAGAATTTGGTTTATTCATTTATAGAAAAAAGATTTCAATTTATAGTATTGTGAAATGATAGTTTTACGCAGATTTTCATTGATATGTAGAATAAAGAATTTTATTACTCATAATTTTTAGTTCATGGAGCGATGTGGGCTATATAATCGTTGAAATTCTGACTCTTTTCCTTAAATTAATTAATAATTTCTATCTATATCTGTTGTATCCGTTCCTCGACAGAGGAATGAGTACCTCATTTTCCCGAGAAAATAGAAGGGTGGGGATTCTATAATGATTTCCCGTGGAATAATATTATACCTTCTATTTTCTTGGGGGGTTGAAACATTCATTCCTCTGTCGAGGAACATAGACAGATAGAAATTATTAATTAATTTAAGAAAAATAGTCAAAATTACGACGATTACACATCCTACATCGCTTCATGAACTGAAAAGTATGAGTAATAAAATCCTTTATTCTTTATTCTACATAAGTGACTCCAAAGTATTTTCAATATAAGTATTCGATATCAATGAAAATTTGTGTAAAACTGTTGTTTCATAATACTATAAATTGAAATCTTTATTATTACAATGAATAAACTGAATTCTGTTATCTGATTAATTGTAATAATACTTAAAAATCACACCAAAAGTACTCGGAATAACCATACTCATGTATCGATTAATAACGATATACATGACAAAGCTATTCATATTTGATAATTATGTAATTATGTAATATACACACACAGCTATCCAAATGCTATATTTTGATCCTACACAATGGAAATTGATTCACAATAGTGTATATCGGGTAAAATCATCGTAATTGGTCATATACTATGGAGACACATTTATACCAGGGCAAACTAGGGTAAAATCACATTGGTGCTTTTGGGAGGTTCTAACACTAACTCTAGATATACTGAAACATGTAATACACGTATAATCCCCACCATTGTTCACAAGTCTAGTCTTTATTTCTTTTTGGGGAACTTTGTCAATTATTTAAAAATTCATTATAGTTATAGCAGGTCAAAAGTAGTTTTGGTGGTGAGTCCAGTGTCTAGCTAGCATCTACCATCAACGCAGGTCACGTTTCGAATCCACCATGGTGATTCGGGGCAGGTCGTGTCAACATGAGCCATGGATGCCAAAATATTTTTAAATGGATGGAGTTCCCTGACAACAATTCAAAAACACATGATTGGTTAATATGTTGCCTATTAATAATGAACCTTATATTTAGGTGATACTAATTATATAGCAGAAGTCATTGCATTGCCTTAGGAAGTCAATGATCACCTGTGACAAAATGTATAAAGAGAAAAAGAGAACATTAAAACAAAATAGCATGTTTACATTTCATTTTTCTTTTCGAATATGATGATTCTGCCCTTGCCACGGGCATCCTCTGATAATAAATGAGTACTCAACAAAGAAAAGAAAAAAGTTACTGCAAGAAAAGAAAGCTATTGCGCTCTTTAAATGGGCTAAAGAAAATAACAAAATCCAATAAAAGAATGAGAAAATTGAATGTATCTAAAACATTTACAGAGTGGGTTACTTATAGAGCCATAAGGCCCAACTAAATTTTCAAAAGTGGAAATTACATAAAATCAGGCATTTAGTTTTACACTGGCTCGATTAAATCGCCATTTTTCGGATCAGTGGGCATACTGATATTTTCTTGATTGTAGGGTTGCACCAATTTATTATCAGAGCTTTGCATGGTTATGAAGGTTCTGATCGCGCTCTCTCGTTTTCTTGTCCCTCGATCTCTTGGGAAGAGTGGAACCTCTGTGTTTACGTAGCGAAGTCCGTCATCATCTTAGTTAAATGTTGACCAAGAAACAAGTTATTTCGAGGAAATAACGTTAACCCTTCTTATTTGATGATGAGGTAATCATAATAATTAATTAACCGTTCTTATTTTTGATGAAATAAAGCTGATTTCTTCTTCAGTAAAACTTAAAATTCCAAACTAGATGTAATCTCTTTAACTTTAAATATTAACCCTTATTCAGAATAAAAATTAAAGAGATGTAAAACTAATATAACGAAGAAACTTCAATTCTACAACGATCATTCATCGAGATAACTTAGTATTTAAGAGTATTTATATTTGCAAACATAAATACTAATAAAGGACCACTCAATGTTCAAGCCAAAGATTTTCTTTTGCACTTGGGAAAATTGTAGCAGTGGTCCATAACATTTTCAATTTTTGAAAATTTTATCATAACCTTCATTTTGTGCCAGCGAAGGTCCCAAACATTTCATAAATATGCAGCTAGAGTCCAAATGGATTAAAAACATTCATTTGACCGTTAATTGACCAAATTGAAAGAGTAAGGGTAACTTTGATATTTAACCCCATAAAACAATTAAAATAACTAAAAATAAATAAATAAAAAAAAAACTATTCATCTCCATCTCCATCTTCACCCCATCCCCACTCCTCCCACACAAACAAAAGACTAGAGCCACCAATGCCCACTACCACGGCCGCCACACCTTCCCCGCTACAATTATCCTTGTTTGGGACCACCACCACGACCACCACACCTTTCACCACATCAACAACAGGTCCCAACAAGGTGGTTTCCTCATTTCTTCAGCACTTTCTACCTCTGCTCAAAGCTCAAAAGGTAACCCATTTTTTGCTAAGAGTTTAAAGATTTTCTTGAAACAGTTGTAGCATTTCTTACTTCTAAAAAAATGAAGCTGTGAATAAATTCATAAGAGATGGTAGATTACCAACCATTTCAGAATTCAACCATTTTCTTATGGCTTTGGTCACAACAATGAGTTTAAATTAGCGTCCAAATTAAAGTCCAAATTATCATCTGTTGGTTTAGCCTATGATAATTGCACATACTCAATTTTGGTAACTAGTTACTGCAAGAAGAATGGGTTCCGACCCAATATTGCTACATTCATTGCACTGAACAATTCATTCTGTCAAAATGGAAGATTGCAGGATGCCTATGAGGTGTTTCATATAATGATTAAAATTGGGTGATTAAAATGGTTGATAATAGAGTTTTTGGTATGATAGGTTGCAATTTGTATTTTTTTTTGGATGGAAGTAGAGGTGGGGATTGGTAGGGAAGGCGGAGGCGGAGAGTGGTAGCGGCGGGTGTGGCTATGGAAGAGCAATTGGTTTTGTTTTGGGATGGAGGTGGAAGTGGAAATTGGTGGGGAAGGCGAAGGCTATGGTGGCGGAGAGTGGTCGGCCGAGAGTGGCAGTGATGTGTTGTGGCTGTGGAAGAGCAATTGGTTTTGTTTTGGGATGGAGGTGGAGGTAGAAATTGGTAGGGAAGGCGCAGGCTGTGGCGGCGGAGAGTGGCAGCGGCGTGTTGTGGTTGTGGAAGAAAGAGGAGGGGGGCTGGTTCTGATTCGATTTTGGTCAGGTGAAGTTGGGGTTGGGGTTAGGGGAGATGAACAGATCTTTTTATTATGTATTTTTTAAATTTTTTTTATGTGAAAAAATAATGAATTTATCATTTTGCCCATTTTAGATTTGATCAAAATCAATTTTATCGGTTAACCATCCATTTGGACCTCTACTGCTAATTTATCAAAGGTTTGAGATTTTTGTTGGTACAAATTAAATGTTAGAGTAAGATCTGCAAAAAATGAAAAGTTAGGGACTGCTGCGGCAAATTTCCTTTATTCTTGTTAATCTTAAAATTATTTGGCTGATATTTAATTTAATTTGGTGAAATTAATTATGTGAAATCTTGACATCTGGTTGTGTGAAAACAAGATGTCATATGACAGAGTCAAATACAATTAAGTCGAAATAAAGAATTCTTGATTTTATCCCTTTAATTAATTAAAAGTTGCCAAGATAACATTACAGATGTCGTTTTCTGTTGATCCAAAAAAACTGTCATGCTTACGTGGAAAACAGATGTCGGGTCCCACTTTTTTCGTAGACAACAGATGCCGAGTCGACTCACGCCAACTCAAGTAAATTTTGGCACGTTTTGTGCCGGTAAGAAGCGGGATACATTTGAACGCGGGAGATATTTCACGGCTTGAGACAAAAGTGTTCAAGCATCGACAGGTGAAAAGACGATGATTGCGCTAACAACAATCATTGATTGAATACTAGAGTAACCCATAAAAAGATCAAATAATATATGTGGAGAAAAAACTAGAGGATATGTATAGAATTTTGCAAGATCGTTTTTATTATTAAGAATCAAGGGTTCAAGAGTCCAAGAATCTAATCCCTTTTTCAGTTACAAAGAGGTTCTATTTATAGTGCTTTGGTCGACGTGATATCCGTTGAATCAAAACCACGTGATCTCATCTCTTGACTGAGACTTCACACCACTGTCTATCATATAATAAATACATTAACAATGGGTCGGCAACCATATACAATAGGTTGACATACCTGACATTATTTATTACAAATGTTCATCAATCATTTCTAAAGAATGCCTAAGGATCTTGTAAGAGACAACTTCAACTTCATGAGCTTCAGGTAGATTATGGGCTTCGGAGGAAGGTTATTCTAGTGAAGAGCTTCAGCTTCTTCCATATTTCATACAGCACTTCGGATTACGCACTTCAACCGTTTAGACAGTGTTTCGACTTAAGAGCTTGAGCCATTCATATGATTTCTTCACTTTTGACTATTGAGTCTTTGTTGACTTTTCTGCCCACGTGATTTGTTACGTGGCACTTTGACTTGAGCTTCGGAGGCAAGACGTAACACTTTTTATGTATATTATTATATGAAGTAATTAAATACATGTGATTTAGTTGGACTTGGCTTTTTCTCTCTATTTAATTTAACTTCCAAAGTAAGTTTGTTTAAACTTCATTGGTTTTTGTTTGATCACAAATCCGAATTAATATTAAGAGTTACTACGTGAGAAAACACAAGCATTGTTATTAATTAATTAATATGATATTATATATAGCTTTCTTATTGTATCTATGATGCGATGAAGAGGTTAGACTTTGCTACATGGCACTTTGACTTGAGCCTCAAAGGCGAGGCGTAACACTTTCTATGTATATTATTATATGAAGTAATTAATTATAGGTGATTTAGTTGGACTTTGCTTTCTCTCTCTAATTAATTATTTAACTTCCAAAGTAAGTTTGTTTAAACTTCATTTGTTTTTGTTTGATCACAAATCCGTATTAATATTAAGAGTTAGTACGTGATAAAACACGGTGACCGTTCCGTGACTTTTTTTTTATATATACGAGCCAAGAGCCGAGCGGCTCGTCTAGCGAGGTGGTCTGCTCGACTCGTACTTTTCTTTTTGATGAGCCTGAGCCGACTCAAGCTCATTTTTGGCGAGCTACTCGGCTTGATTGCCACCTCTAGCTTCAACTAGCTAATTCCTAATTAAAAGATTCATGGTCGAGAAAATTCAAATCTTAACGAAGTCTTTTGTCCTGTATACAGATACATTTGATACACGACTATACTAAAAAAAATTATGATAAAATTAA